>JARHVA010002799.1:675000-680000 GCA_037957365.1 Torreya grandis | reverse complement strand
GGACAATGAACTCTTAGTCATTTTACTATACCTATTTTTGACTCACAATCACTAAAATAGATAATCATCATCTCATTATTAAAATACATGGTTAGATTATTATAGTTTCATATAATCAAGAAATACACAATTGATATAATGAATGTAATAACCCTGGTTTAAACCCCCATCCATACCAAGTCTCTATTCTAAAAACATGCAATTATTTTTATATACAATGAGCTAAATAAAAACTCCAACATGTAAATGAACATCTGATAACCCTACTCAAAACCTTATACTTGAACAAGTTTTTTAAGTTATTTTTCTAAATCATTAACATTTCATTTATATACATAATTATACATAGCTATTTAAATCCATATAACCATGTACATAATGAATAAATCATTCACAAAAAATAAACCCACAAAAACTTAGTTGCCATAGTTACTCTAACCGTTTGCATATATGTTATAAAAAGTTGAATCATTAGATTTGATTATGTGGGGGAAATTATTCTACAACAGGGTCAAAACCCTTATTATAGCTAGGGTTAAAACCCTATAACCTCAATTTATTAAACCCATTAAAATTTATTCACTATATAACAAGAATAAAAAAAATAGATTAAGCCAAAATTAAACTCTACCTCTTTAATTGTTGAGGTAGTCTACCTCTTTGTCCACAACTTAACCTTCTTTTCCTTCCTTTTGTCATTTTATCTGTCTACCATGGCTACCAAAATCCCAAAAATCTCTTCTTCTCTATTATTTTCTCAAACCATTTCATGCATTTGGAAACCCTTAAAATCATGGTGAACCCTTGTCTATTAATTCCAAAAGGACTCACCATCAATGTAGAAATTCTTAGCATGCCTTTCAAACTTCCTAGCTCGATTTCCAAAATAATAGACTCCTCCTTTATTTCCTCAAAATCATAGTCAAAACTCACCATGATAATTATGGTTTGAATTACCAATCCAACAAAGATAAATAATTCTTCTAGAGATTAGGGTTGACATATAATATGTCAATGAACATAATAATTATTTTTCTAAAATAATTAAAATGTCTATCCAAACCTAAACCTTTAATAATAATCAAAACATTTAAAAAGTCATGACCACATATCTAGGTCAACATTAGGTATTTAAAATTAAGTCCCCCTAGGTACCCCTTAGGTCTAGGTTAGTCTTAATAAAATCATTTTTCTATAAGTTCAAAATGCAATTTAATTCTTTGTCTTATATCTTCATATTATAAAAATGTTTTTTTTGAATGCTTGTTGGTACCCACCTAAAAAGTTATGCATACAAATATACATATTATAAACATTCAAAGAAAAATATGTAATTGAAACATTAAAAAAATTTATCAACACTATGATTATAACAACCAAGCATAACTAAAGATAAGACTGATTAGCATCAAACATGAATTTAAATCATATTAACAAATCCTAGCATAGATTAATCAAACATACTAAAACTTATAGGAACCATGCCTTTTATTATGTTAAGTGGTGTGTGATGGGTTTTTTTAGTCAATTATCAACACCTCAAATGTCTCCATCTACAAGATCCTCCTAATGATACTCTCTCTCTCCATATCTGACTGGAGAGTAGAATTTATCCTACATCTACCTCACAAATGAAAATGGTAGTTAGCCTGTATCTAAGATAATCAATATAAATGATACTAAAGAACATTAGTAATAAAAAATCATTATCCATATTCATATTAAAAATCATATAAAACTAACCAAAATAGGTATTAAGTCACAAAAATAATAATTAAATGTCTTTCTATACATCAACATAATGAAAAGTAGTTTACCATAGTAGTAAGTAAACAACATTAACCCCATATTATTTATTTAATAAACAAATCATATTTAGTGAGTAATTCAAGATGTAACATAGATCCTAAGAATGAAAAGGGTTAGTTTGTTGATAAATAAGGAGGATTCATTTTTAGGGGACTGGTTCGCCTCTTTATTTCTCACTGGGATTGAATTTTTGTTATGATAAATTACTATTATTCTAGGTTCTCAGATACTCAGGAGTATTTCCCTACTAATTCACCATTTACTATTTAAAAATACTTATTTAAGGTCATATTAGACTTATAAATCTATGGAATCAATTTTTACATGCATAATTCTAAGGTTGTCCTCAAAATTCTAAGTCAAATTTGAAAAAATCCAAAAATAAAGAGAATCCAAGCTTGGACATTATTCATGATTTATTTTATAACCTTGGTTTTTTATATCTCATCCAAAATTTAAACTAATGGTATTTATTGACAAACATATATAAAATGTTGTGTTATGGTTCACATTTGTTTTTTTCATGTGTATGCAGGGCTATTTTTAAGACTTATAAATTATTCATGCCTAGATATCCTAAATCACTATGTTCCTAATATTTTGAAATCATGACGGATGGCAGGATCATAATCATTTTTAATCCTTCAACTTTCATAAATCTTCAATGTTACACAAATTTGAGTTTTGAGATTGAGACAAGTCACATCTTAACATTGATTTTAATGCACCACAATCAAATAAAATTTCTATATCATTAAAGCAATAGAGTCATCACAAGCCTTCCATATGGCAAGAGCACATTCACCCAAGGTAAAGTTGGTTTCATAAAACTCCTAATACTTCTAATTACCATAAATTTTGAGATTATACCATGTGGTGTAATCTTATTCACTTAGAATGTAAAACATCAAGGTAGGTTTAATATGTTATGAGAGCCCAAAACTTTGAGATTACAACAAGTGGAAAAATATTATTCACTCAAAGCACTTTAGGAGAGGTAAAAAGTCAATTCCTCATATTCATAGGCCCCAAGTCCTTAATGTCATGAGTCTCTAAGATCACATTACATGTCAATATCCTAATCACCTAGATCCCATCTAGAATACATGTATAATTTGAAGATTAAAAATAGCCCTAAAGCCTAAGATCACTCCATGTGGCTCAATCTAGTTAATTCACAACCCATGGAGAATGTAAAGTAATATTATAAGGCTAAAGACCCAAGGTAAATGAGATGAATACAAGTGTAAAAATCAAGGAGATGCATGGCCAAAATAAAAATATAGGAATGAAAAATAAGAAAATTTTGGTAATTTGGAAATCAACACCTATCTAAAAATTATGATTGAGATCATAATGTTAATGAAAAGTTATCACATGGCAAGAGATAATATGCCAAAGCTAACTATAAATTTTAAATCAAAAGGAGAACAAAATAAAAATCAATTATTCACATTGATGTCATATAAACTATGCAATGAAGACCTAGACTTTTGTGATATATGCAAAAACTGAGAAATGTTAAGTCACTTCACCATTAATTTACAAGCTGAATATTTCAATTTTGAGCTCTCAAGCAACTAAAAGCCCTAGTTTTCTTAGAAAAATTATAATCACTTTTAACAGTATGTAAAATCAAATAAATAGTATCATATTACTAAAATGGCTTGTCTAAAATCAACACATATATTGGCCCCCTCTTTTTATTTCATTATTGGTAGCACTAAATATATAAACATTGCATTTGATAAGAGTGTCTTTGATTTCAATTTCCCCTATTATTCAGATATCTAAAATGTAGTGAAATCCATAGCACCATATTCCTCATAATATCATCTATATCAGGAGAAATAACAATATATCAATGATTTTTTGTTGATAAATAACATGGGATTACATATTGTAGGTGCAAAACTAGAGGTAATTCCCTATATAAACTTGCTTCATGATTTATTTTTTTAATGACTCTTACACTAGAGATTTATTGCATCTTAGAAAATTAAAAAATGTAGTTGCTTATGTTTTGGTATGATTTATTGAGAGGCATATTCTATTCTTAGGGCCCTAAGTCACTTATAAGCAGGTTTTGGTCAATGTCTGGATGGAACAAAATACTATTGAAAGAATATTTAATAATGGTTAGTAAAAGGGAAAAAATTTAAATCCCTAGGGAGGTTTTTCCTCTAATGACATAATTAAGTTTAAAACATTCATTAGGGTAGAAATGACACTTTTGAATAGGATGTATGACTTCTCTAGTATCATTTATGTACAAGTATAATGGATGTCATTATTGGATATTATATTAGCCTTAGATAAAACTATATCCATGGGGGAAATTATCGAGTGTTAGATTGAAGGGGAAGATGTTAAAACTAAAAAAAAGGTTGGATGATGAAAAATTTTATATGATGTATTATTTTTTGGATGTATGAATTGGGAAAATCCATAAATATCATGGCAAACCATGGGAACCATCCACTAAATATCTGAAAAACAAAATTTATGATGATTATTCTTTCTTATATGTTTATAGATTCATGAATGAAATCACCATAATTTATAATGATGTTTATCATTAGGTCCATCAATCCATCTATAAAACCTAAATGCTTAGGCTATTTAATAACTTGATAAATAATATCTCTAAAATGGGATATTATTGGTAGTATCTAGACTATACCATTATTAGAATTGAGGGGACCATAGCACCCCCTTTGTATTTTCCATGCCACATCCCAAAGAAGGTGTTAGAACAAGAAATTTCACATTAGTTATATAATAATGTGGATGAGGAGATGAGTATCAAGCACCAAGATTATTATCACAAGACTCCCCTAAGAAGTAGACAAATTTAGTTTACAATAAAGGCACAGTTCAATCAATTAGGAATGGTTAAGGCTCATTATAATTTAAAGGTTTCCCAATATAGAGAATGGGACCCTAGGGAAAGAGTAAAAAAATATCTTAAATACCTCAAAGAGAGAAAAGGGGTTACCATTATATATGGTCACTAATAATATGATCATGATTCCATATTTTTTAATGTTTCATATGAATGTAAAGTTTCGACCCATATAAAGGATAATTATATGTCAATTATTATTGCTCAAGTAATCAAATATGATCTTGAAATCAATGACTAAGCAATTTAAATGATTAAAGAAGCATACAAATCCTAGATCCATGAG
>JARHVA010002799.1:652500-670000 GCA_037957365.1 Torreya grandis | reverse complement strand
TTTCCCTTTGCATGAAATCCATGGGTTTATTCTTCTAGGCTTGACTTGGTCTTTGGCTTTTCTTTCCTAAAGGAATTCCTTCGAATAATCTTGTAGATAAATTATCTATGGGAATTATCTTTCCTTAATTGCTTGAACCCTTCCTTTATATCTTCCTCTCAGACATTCATTTGGAGAAAAAATCCAAAGATAATGTCCCTCAATTTAAAAAAAAAATTAAACTTTCCCAAAGGGCACATACCCTTCAATACTTTTTGTAGTGTCTTTCAGCCTCCTAAAAATAGTCCTTCAGCTCTTGAAAATAGTACACTTACCCTTTGGCTTTCTTGTAAAGGAATTTATCAAAGGGTACATACCCTTTGAGAATCTTTTAAAGGAACCCTATTGCTTTAAATGACCCTTCAAAAATCTTCAACTACCCCTCATATTTTTTGAAATTTACTTTCCCAAAGGGGAAAGCGCCCTTCAAGATTTTCAAAATGGTCCTTCAGATTTTCTATTTGGAACCTTCTTGAAGAGTACATACCCTTTGGGATTTCATGTAAAGGACCTCTTCATGCTTGGAAAACCCTCTAAAGGAAATCCTTCAGACAAATTGTCTGAAGGAAATCCTTCAAACTTTTGTAGAGTCCTTTTCCATTTTCTTATGGACAAAAAGTCCATGAGAATTCTATCAAAACTTTTGTGTGTCCACTCGGCTTTGTGAAAAGGACCCTTCACCTTCTTCTAAGTTCCCCTCAAAAATTTCCAAGTGGAATATTCTTTTAAAAGTGCTCTTCAGTCTTCATCAATGAACCTTCCTGAAGGGCACATATCCTTGGGGTTTTTATGAATGGTCCTTTCCTTTTTTGAAAATTCCCCTTTTCAAAAAGTAGGTTCCATTTGGATTATCTCAAAACTACCATTTGAAGAGTAAAATAGACCTTTGAACTTTGAAAATAGACTCCTCTTCTTTGCTTTTAGACAATTCCTTCAGATAAAAAGTCTGAAGGAAATTATTCCTTTTTGCCCTCTACTTGTGAAAGCCCAAAATTTTCTATTTGTCCTCTTTTGAACTACTCTATTATAATAAACCTTCCTACGGGGAAAAATTGTTAACAATTACATCATTATCTAATTATATCTTCTTATATTCTAGTGACACCTACCTTCTCACATAAGTACCCAATATTCAAAGATGATCGATGGATCTATAAGGGGTCTTGAGGAGTGGGGAACATATGGGAAGGTAGGATCATTTTATTTTTCATATATTCTAGTCTTTGTGGGATGATATTTATACTTCAATACTTAGCCTAACCTTATGTTTTATAGGTAGGGTTCTATAGGGAAATTGATTTTTTGAACTCTTAAGTCTTTCCAACTTGATTTAGTGTCTTTTTTTATAAATATCATGTTTTCACCTTGGTGACACCATATTTTCCCTCCCTCCATTTTTCCTCTTTGATAATTATGTTTGTTTCTAAATATCTCTTATATTTTTTATTTCTTATTCTCCATATTTTTTAAACATCATAGCATTATAAAATTTCCAGTTTTTCCATATTTATAATATAATATAAATCTTTGAGTTATTTTGAAATGATATCTTAGCCATTATCTTATATTTCTAGGATTTATCTTAGTTATGTTTGTGACCTTTAGTTTTTTATCCACTTTTTGTATGTCATTTTATCCCATTTTTAAATTTCATGATTTCATGTTTATCCCTTTTTATGGGCCATCCAATCTCATTTATACATTTTTTTACTTTGGTTTATTACTTATCTTACATTTATGTTTTTATCATGAATTTTTTTTGTGTCTTTATTCTAATTTGGATTATTTTTATTAAATGTAAAAGTGGGTTGTTAAAGGGGCCCAACCCCATTAAAAAAAACAAGCCTAGTCTTAAATGTAAATAAGTAAGAAAAAACCTATGATTAGAATAAAACATAGCTTTAAGAATGACTATGAAAACAAAATATCCACAAAAATGTAATAACATAGTAAAACAATAGACCTAAGAATGTGGATGAGTCCACCCTTATAAAACTTCACTCCATTTATTATTCATGTTACTGAGCATAGCATCTATATTTTGTAGGATTTTTGGTTCTATATCTTCAATTCATTTCTACTTCTTACTACATTTACCCTACTCCACAGTTTCTATTTTCCTTTTAGAAAGCACATTTAAACCTTTAATATTATAAATATAATTCTACATAGATACAATGCTAAAATACAAGATCCTAATAAAATTATATTTTAGAGTCTCATTCTCACGTGCAATCCTTGACATTTCATCTCTCATACTTTCCATCTAATCATGTACTTCAATCAAATATACCTTTGTGTTGAAAATTACTTTATTCAAATTCACTTTATTCATTGATTCCTTTAAACATGCATAATCCCTCATGAACCATATCATAAATGCTTTATGAAATTTTAACCCATCCCTTAGTTGATCCAATTTACTCTATGTATTTTGACCTTAAAGATAACATCAAACTCCTTATCCAATTTCTCTTTAATAATCATCTTCTCAGGCAAAAAAACATTTGAATCATCACCCACCTTTGATTCCTTCAACATTTATAAACCTTAAGTGACTTCTTGCATCCTATTTTTATCCAAAAATGATAACATCATCCATATCATTACCACCCAAATGAAATTTAGACCTAATCTATGAATCACGCACCTTGTCCCATCCAACACACATTATCATCCACTTTAAACCTAGAATCCTCTTTTTCTAGATCTATAGGACTATTACTCTACCCACTAAAAAACCCTATTCTAAAAAGACCCAAAATTATTTCTAAGAAATTTTTTTGTCTTAGGGTGAGGAATATTATGATTCATCCCTTTGAAAAACTTAAAAATTAGTAAAATGATTGCCTAATGTAAATGAACCTTTTTATTATTATTTTTGAAATTACCAATAAAAATTTCTAGAGAGTGTAAAATATAGAATGGGAGGCAAACAATAATTACACACCTAAAAAAATCAATATAGGGAAATGACAAAAATGCACAACCATGTACCTTCCTTACACTGTTATATATTTCATCACCTACTCAGCCAAAATATCATAAGGTGGTGGAAAATATTCTCTTAAAAAAAACCCTTGGTATTTAGTCAAGAGGAAAATATTCATTTCCTCTTGATACTCCTTACTAGATTTAACATTATTTCAATATTCATTAATAGGCCCATAAATTTAGCAATAATATATTTTGAAATCTCAAGAATAACATTGTTAATATCCACCTTTCTATCATTCCAACTTTTGATGAGCTATTTGGATAAATATTGACCATAACCATCAATTATTTCCATAAAAAATTTCCAATCAACTTATCTACATATTTTACCACACCTCAACATTTTATTTTATCCTTTGTGCCAACATAGGTTACACATGAAGTAATCCAATACCAAGTTCACTAACTCTAGATTCATCTCCTCTACACTAAGGTTTAATATTACTATGTTTCACTAATTGGTATTAAAAATTTTGATCATATTCTCCTAGAATTGATAGGTGTAAAATACCAAAAATAGGGTGACAACTCTTTATGTATTTTATTATAGAGTAGTGAGATCTATGCCAACTTTTTTTTGAACCATGAGCCATATTCAAGCTTTACCATCCATGCTCAAACCATCAATTTCCTTGTATCTAATGCATGTTTGATAGCCAATGGTTTTTTTCAAACTCTTTGTTTAGCTCATCTAAATTTAATCCCACATTTTTGTTTGTGAGATTGGTCTTTGTTTTTAGTTTATTACTTAGCCATAAAATTGAGTGAATTTTTTTTGAGTCATAAGTATAAAAACCCACATATAACACCTAATAGATTACCTCTCATCAACAAATGTTTCAAACAAACCCACCACCATTTCATTCAATGAGAGATATGAGTTTTCCACACAAGCACTATCTTAATGGATTACAAGAAATCATGACCACTAACCAAAATCCTTTCACATGAATTGATATAATCAATACTCATATCAATACACCTCTTAAAAATGATGATTTAATGTGGTGACCACCCATATCTCAATAAATTAAATACATTAACAATTATTATAAATTGGATGAAACTATTGTTGATAATTTGGCCTCCTAGGCCAAATATCAACACCCTTATAGCTCAAAATTTTCTTATGAGACACCTCTAAGATTGTATAAGGTTACCTAAATCTTGCCATGCTCTTCAAATGGTATTTTAAATTTCATATTAGCATTGTTCAATGTTTCATTTCATGAACTAGGGTTTATTTGAGGATCTTAATATGATAGCATGTTATGAGTCATTAGATGATGTATTATGTTTTCATAGGTTGTCCTTAGTTGAGAGGAAGGGTCTCAAGTGTCTCTTAAAGGCTAAAAAGTGGACTATGTCTTGTTTGTTAAAGTTAAGGTATTTTTATCATAAATTAAGGTATTTGGATAAATTAAGATTTCTTATTCTCATAGTATTACAACTTGAATTAGCTAATCCTTATGACAAGGGCTTTATTAGCATGATTTAGGGGACATCAAAGTCATTTTGAGTCTTGAAATTAGGTCTAATGATGTATCCAATGTAATTTTCTATATCCTATTAGTAAATATTGTTTCAAGATCCAATGGACCCATAAGGTAATCAAATTCCTCTCAATCATGTCATATAAGTTAACCATGTAGTTAAAAACCTTTAAAGAAGGTGTGTTTTTCATGTCATATTAAAATTAGGTGCTTTCAAAAGTATCATGGTCATTACAAATTCATAATAATGATATATAATATGTAAAAAATGGGTATGTTAAAGGGTAAATATCCCTCATTCACCATAAAAGGGGGCCCACACACTTTAAAAAATGACCTTTCAACTTCCATTCACTTGTAACCTTTGATTTGAAATCATACTTGGCCTATCATTCCCTCCTCTTATCCTCCAATGGTTTTTGAATATCTCAAACCTAATAAAATTTAGATAAAATAGGTTTAAAAATGTTTTCAAGACTTATACAAAATAGTACATTCATGTTAGTATCAAAGAAGGCCAACCATGTCATGGGGGATCACTTGCGAGCATTATGATCTTTATCTAGCTCTTAGAAATCTCACAAGGCAAATTTGAGTTGGATGGTATGATCCACATAAAGGGAGTAAAATCCCAAGATATTATCTATAGGTGGAGTCCCTAGTGGTTTTACATTTAGTGGCATTAGTCTATAAACCAAAATCTTTGGCTTTATGAACAACCACTAAGACTCCCAGGTGGTCTTAAACCCTTGAAAAACACTAATGGATTAGTTTGGGAAATCATTCTTGAAAAAATGAACTTTTTAAATTATTAGAGTGTTTAAAAATGACCCAAATAGGTCTTCACATACATTTTACACTTTCATCCACCAATAGGGGTATGTGTGACATTAAGAGATAAGCAAAAAGGGTCCACAAGGAAGTTAGCAGATTTAGAGTCATGTATAGTTACCTATGGATTTTGAATATTATTCAAGGTTAAATATAAATGGTTATGAATTATATTATTATCTTATTCTCCACTCAATTCTCCCCAACCACCTAGTTACTTCACACATAGTCTTCTAAATAACGTTCATACTCACAGCCAATTGAACTAAGCATAAACTACTTGTTTTAAGGTGATTTAAGATGGTTTAATTATGCATTGTCAAAATGAGAGTGAGAGTCATATTGAGTTTAAATATCCAATTAAGGATGATTTAAAGCTTTAAATACCTTGTTTGCACAAAAAGAGGCATAAAATCATGGGAATGCAGACCTACAAGTTTATAGACCTATAGGTCTACATTTGGTATGTGATTTTTGAAAATGCATTAAGGTGAGTGATTTTCAAGGTTTCAAGGTAATGGTAAGTGAAGTTTAAAACATATTATATGGTCAAGTATTTTTATTAATTCATTTCATTAGACCCAATGTCTAATATTCTAAATAAATCCTACTAGTAGATAATTAGCCCTTTAACCATTTTAAGACTGAACCATTATAAATGATACCTAGGGATGCATATGATAGACTTATAAAAAAGGAATATATATTAAAATATAACTAAATTTCACATTTCACTCATATGATGGTCAATCAAACTAAATAAGTGGACCCAAATTAACCTACAAGCCAATCATGAAAAGGTAGAGCTATGATTACAAAGCTTAGTGGAAGATGGTTTAAATGGAAGACTAGATTGTTATATGTAAGTAAAAGTACCATATGAATTATATTTCCATTAATAAATGAGACCTATAGGTGATAAAAATAAGATAAGGTACACACTTATAGCCCAGGTAGACCCCAAGCTAGCACCTATAGTTTTATCATGCAAGGATGGAGAAAATAGGTGTATGTGAAGTGAATAAGAGTATCAAAGGTTTGAAAAACATTGAAAATATTGGATTTATTTTTATAATAGATGATAATGCATCAAGTGCCAATAAAATGTTTATATTCATACTTCTTTAAGACAAATATATTAGGATCCTATAAATAGGGCCTTAGAGAAGGATAGAGAAAGTGTTTTAAACCATGGATAGAGGAGAGGTAGAGTGTAAAAGAGACCTTGTAAATTTAATATACAAATTTATTAATGGATCCATTAAATTTTTATGGTCCTCTTAATCAAGTAAAATCCTTGGTAGGCTAATTAGGCCTAGTAGGCTTAAATGGGCATACATAGGCTTGAACTTGAAATATGAAGATCTTGCATTAGTTTAAGGTGATTTGATAATGAAAATGATTTTAGAGAGTTTGAATAGCCTAAAAAAAGGTGTCCATGAAAAATATAACCTAACATGGAGTGTGAAAAGGATCAAACAAAACACAAGGTCACTTTTGCATGATAACTCCAAGAAACCTTTAATAATACCTAAAAGTAGATTACAAAAGAAAAACATGATAAGAATAGATTAAGGAATATAAAAGTAATGTATGGATTATTATAATCTTTATAGAGATATTTTTGGTTAACAAAATGCATTTTGAAGTCCTAATGGCCTGAAACTTCTCTCTTAACCTAGTCTATTAAGTCTATTGACATGAGAAGTTACACTCTCATACTTTGAAATTCATGTATATACATCAGATCATAATGAGTTTTTAGAAGTTGGATAAAGTTATTAAATTTATAATCCTAGAATTGGTTCCTTCATCAGACCTCCAAACTCTATGAATCATCACTAAGAACCTAAACACCTTAGAAGCGGTATCTGTATTATGAAAAGAGTTTGAGAGAGTATAGTTTTCTACTTAGTACTTGAATGAGGATTTTCATGGAAACATAAGGACTTATACATAATATTAAACCCATATGAGCTAATAATTAATGGTATTTATCAATTCATTATATGTCTTATCTCAATGAATGATTGCTAAGAGTGAAAGATGGTAAAAACCCTCATAAAACCTTTAGTGGAGCTTGATGGATAGGAACTTGATATAAATTCATCCAAATTCATTTAACTATATTGGGAAACACTTAAAACACATATTAAGATTTGATAATGTCTTGGTCACACCACTAGTTTATATGGACACATGTATAGATGTACCAAATACCTTATTTTTACAAGATTTCATGGTGAATTCAAAGTGTAGAGCTATATGAATAATTGAATATCATTTAGGAAGACTATATGAAGTTTATTCTACCCTCTCAGGCCAAAAACTATACTCAACCCCCTTATAAATTATCTTGTAGGCCTAGTCTATAAAGTTAGTCTAGAGGCTCTAGTGGAGAGACAACCCAATCACCTAGATGAGAAATAATAGTAGGCGTACATTACCCAAAGGGCATAAATCATGGTTTAATACATTTATTTGGTCCTAAATAATGCTCAATAACCCATTATCAAGGTTATATCTGAGTTTTATGGCCATCTAAGTGACTAGTACTAACTGAATAGGCCTAGTCACCTAGTAGGCCTTTTTGGCCAACTAAGGAAGATGTCTCTTGGCATATAGGGTTGATAATAGGGTGAATAGAGAACCATAAATGTTATTATAATTGGTATATTAAGGAAAAAATGCATATTTCATGGTCACTATGGAGGATGGGGTAGTTTTAGACCTAGTCAACATACAAAAGGGATGCTTCATGGAGGTCAACTAAACCACAAGTTATACCATTATAACTGACAAGAATGAGGTGATTTTCCAAGTTTATCATTACAATGATTTGAAGAGGTTAAAAAAATAATGAAGTATCCTCCACTACACTTTTTCTATACCATACTTCCATGAAGACCATCAACCAATCATGGCCAATGCATTTAAGATATATAGAAGGTGGTGTCTCATGGACTATTTTTTAAATTCAAAATTGAAAATGAAGGTGTATTGCAACATTGATGAGATTTAGTTCTCTCTTATCCATCTCTCTCTCTCTCTCTCTCTCTCTCTCTCTCTCTCTCTCTCTCTCTCTCTCTCTCTCTCTCTCTCTCTCTCTCTCTCATCTTATTATATAAATTAGGCTTACAAAGACATTGTAAGCATCCATCTATTGGGTATGAGAAATTTCTTTGCATTTGTATCTTCCATATTTTGAGATGATATAAGGACTAATTAAACCTTCTCCATGTTGGTTCTCTAATGTGTTCATGCTTATATAATTTTCATAAGTGGTTGAGTATTTCTCCCTTTATAAGTCCTTATTTTTACCTAGATGCTAGTGGACTATTCTTATACAGGTTACATGGTTTGTGAATATGCTAATGGTTGTGTCTATAATGAAAATTGATTGATAGTGTCTTGAATCATACCTCTCATTCATTATCCTGAAGTCATAGTTACTTATCATAACCTCTATGTGAAGCAATAATGTGTAGGATTCCTTTGAAGAGAGTGTCTTATCAATTAGTATATATTTTGGTCCATAAGTTTTGTTTAAAGATCAAGTAGAAGAGATATATTATATTAGTACATCACCTCCTATAGTGTAGAGTTTGATTTCATGTCCTTTCTATCCATTTTCATTGGCAAGTCAAATAGGTTTGGGTAGCAGTTGAGTTTAGATGATTCATAAATGGAGCTAGCCTCAAAACTAGAGATTCACCTCATTCATTAGGATACCCACACCTAGAGGTGATTCCTTTATATCAACTATATGAGGTAGGTCCAAAACTCATTTGCCTTAAAGGTGAAATCTAGACTAATAATGATTTTTAGCACATCTGATGGGACTAGAATTTAAGGAAGTTGGAGCACTTACTCTTAGAATTTGGTTATCTTAAGGGGTTTCAAACACTCTAGTAGCAGATTAGCATCCAATTTTTATGCCAAGGGCTCTCACAAGATCTTCATTAAAGGGTAAGAATAAATTTTGTTTATAGTTTTTTTATTCTTTATTTGCCTCATGATGTTCAAAGGTTGGATATGGATAGAATTAATGTTCTACACTTCCTTATTAGTAGTATCATGACCCACACCAACCTCACCATGAGCCTTATAAATCCTATATTGATCCATGTCAAAAATAAAATGAACCATATCAGTTCTATATTAATCCATATCAGACTTATGATGAGTCTTATCCTCTATATGACTTTTTTATCCATGTGAATAGCCTAGTTATCATGATTTATTCTATCCCTCACTTCTTTATTAGCCTTACCAGGCTGTTCAACCTTCACATCAATCTGAGTAAGTTATCTATCATACCTATATACCTCATGAACATGAATTAAATTAGACTTGGCAAGATTATCTTCCTCCTAGTCAGCATGAAGAGGGTGTTGAGAAGATAAGACTTGATTTTGAAGCTAAGGTATATGGAGAGATTAAACTTTTAAATAAGTAGTTGTTTCAACTAATCAAAGTAGAAAAGGCAATGGAATCTCAAGAAAAGGTGATTGAATTTAGGAGTTTGTCCAACCCTTCATTCACCCCCAAGTTATAATGCATGTTCAATGATAAGATCCTAGTTTTAATATCCCAACTTGGAGCTAATTAGTAGATTCAAGGGGAAGGAATGATTATTAAATTTTACACCAAGAAACTGAATTCAAAAAATCCTTAAGCTTATTCAAACCTCATTTCCCCTCCTCAAGAACCCAAATCTTTTCCATCTTAGAGGTATATTTAATAAGTCATTCAAGATAAGAAGAAGATTCTATTTGAGAAGGTTTACTATTAGCTTGCAACCATTGAATAAGTTTAAGAGGGCTATGGGAAAAGTGAAATGCTTATTGAGATGGATGAGGAACTCATAATACAACTAAACTTTCTCTCTCCAAGAATTTCTAAAAGAGTCTTCCATATCCAAGACCCCAAGTTATAAGAGTACCCCCTCCATTCCCAATCCAATTCATGAGCCACCTAACATAATTCATATTCCCTTTCCAACTCATGAGCCCAATCATCACCCTCCCACCATCCCCATTCTTGAAGAGGAACCTATCCTATTGGATCTAAGTGAAGAAGATAAAGCTATATTTGTAGCTGATAAAGATGATTCAAGTGAGTTTGATGAGGATATATTTATTGGGACCCCTCTTGGTGTATAAAAGGGGAAATCAATTTTTAGGGTTGATCAAGAAGATGAGCTAGAAGAAATATTAAAAACTAAAAATTTGAATGAGGTTGATATGACTACTAGGAGGCACGAATTTAAACTTAAAGAGTTTGATCCCAAACATGACTATATAGAGAATCTCAATGTCCTTCACATTCCTATCACTCCTAAAGGAGATGATGAAGGTGTAGCCCAATTGGTTTTACTTCACAAATCCAATCATAAGGATGATGGAAATTTATGGTAATAATATTGAGAGGTTTTTAATGAGTATGAAGCTCTCCAAAAGTCTACACCTCATGTTGGGTAGATTGAGTATGTTCCTAGGACTTTTCTTCTTCTTAAGGAGTAAAGTGTGAATCTTAAAGAGTGTGAAAGAAAGATACTTGATCAAATTGTAGAAAAAACATCTAATTGATGGTACTCAAGAGATCAATATGGTTGGTTTATATCTTGAAGAAAGACTTATTAAATCTATAAAGAATCTTGAGAATGAGATTAAAGTGATAGATGGAGTATTTGGGCATGATCCTGACAGTATACTTGAAAAAGAAAACCATGATTATGTCAATACCTTAGCATATTGGTGGATGTTATTTAATACCTAATTACACTCCACTTAGAATATATCAATCCAATTTAATGGGAACATTATTATCTAAGAATATTTTGCTTTGATCCAAGAGGAGGAAGACATACCTAGGTTAGTGATTTGTAGTAGTTTGTCTTTGTATCATCTCTAGTAAGTGCTTATTAGCACAAGTATGGTGTGTTTTATTCTTGATTTGTTTAGTGTGTTGTCCTTTATTTTGTGTGAGTGGTGAGGTTGTTTCAATCCTTGAAATATTGTATGGTGCTAAGTCCAACTATTATCTCAAGTAGAGTGGTCATCTCAAGTCATGGTTGTCATGTGTGAATCTTTTCCCAAAGGATGAGACAATTAGTTCTCTTGACCAACATGTAAGTCAACCCTTGTGAATCACCAAGAATGTTGATAATTTAGCATCCAGGCCAAATATCAACCCTTATAGTTCAAAATGTTCTCATGAAGCCCCTCTAAGCTTGTATAAGGTTACCTAAATCTTGTCATGGTATAAAAATGGACTTTTAGAAGCCTTGTTATCATTTTTAAAGGTTTCATTGCATGCACTAGGGGTTGCCTTAGAATCCTTATGTGGTAGCATGTTGTGAGTCATTGGATGATGTTTTAGGTTTTCATAGGTTGTCCTTGGGTGAGAGTAAGGGTCTCAAGTATCTCTTAAATCCTAAAAAGTGGTATATGTCTTATTTGATAAATTTAAGGTATTTTAGTAAAACTTAAGCTATTCGGATAAATTAAGCTTTCTTGTTCTCATATTATTCCTACTTGCCTTAGATACTCTTTGTGACAGGGGCTTTGTTAGCATGATTTATAGGATATTAAAGTCATTTTGAGTCTTAACATGAGGTCTAATGATGTATCCAAATTCATCCTCTATAACATATTAGTCAATATTTTTTAAAGCTCTAATGAACCCATAAGGTCATCAAATTCCTCTCAAGCATGTCATATAAGTTAACCTTGTAGTTAAAAGTTATTGGAGAAGGTGTGTTTTGTATGTCACATTGAAATTAAGAGATTTATAAGGTGTTATGGTAATTTAAAAGTCATAATAAGGTGATCATATACGTTAAAAAGGGGTCTTTTAAAGGAAAATATCCCTAATTCCCCATAAAATGGGCCCCACATGCTTTAAAAATTGTTTTCATATTTTCTATACCCCTACCCTCTAATTTGAAAATGTACTTGGCCTTTCATTTTCCTCCTCTTACCATGCAATGATTTTTAAAGATCACAAACCTAAAAAGAATGGAAAGAAAATAGGTTTTGTAGGTGTTTACAAGACTTGTACAATCTGATCTTAGTCAAATAAATCCATCCATCTCATTGGGGGTCCCTTTCATGGATCATAAATAAGAATACATGCTCATAGAGTCAAGAGAAATAAATAAATGGTAATAGGATCTCCATCAAGATCTTGGTAAGATAATAAAGGATAGTTTGAGTTGGATGGTATGGTACATATAATGGGAGTCAAATCCCAATATCTTAACCATAAGTGGATTCCCTATTGGGATTTAAATTAGTGACATTGGTTTGTATATCAAATCCTTGGGATTTATAAACAATCACTAAGACCCTTAGGTGGTCTTCAACCCTTACAAAACCCTATTGCCTTAGTTTTGGGCAATAATTCTTGAAAAAATGAACTAGATGAAGCATTAGAGTGTTTTAGAAGGACCTTCAAAGGTCTAAACATACATTTTTAATTTTCACCCACCAACAAGGGCACATGTGACATAGATAGATAATAAAAAAGGCTCCACATAGTTATTAGAATATTAAGAGTCATGTATTATTACTTATGTGTTTTTAAGCTCATTAAAGGGTAATGCATCCAAATGGTTATGATTGGGATTCTCATCTTCTCCATTCAAGGCTCCCCAACCACCTAGTTACTCCACACATAATATTTTAAATAATGCTCGTACTCTTAGACAATTGAACTGAGTATAGATTTCTTGTTTGAAGGTGATTGAGTATAGTCCTATAGTACATTATAAAAATGTGAGTGGGAGTAATTTTGAATTTAAATAGATAATGAAGGATTATTTTAGGCTTGAGAGACCTTGTTTTCACCAAAAGAGTCCTAAAAGCATGGGAATGCAGACTTATAGGTCTGCCTTTGGTATGTAATTAATGAAAATGCATTAAGGTGAGTGATTTTGAAGGTTTAAAGGTAATTTTAAGTGAAAGTTTAAAACATATAATATGGTCAAGAATTTTTATAAAATCCTACCTTTAGACCTAATGTCTAAGATTAAAAATTACCCCTACAGGTAGATAATTAGCCCTTTAACCATTTTAAGCCTGAACCAATATAAAATATACCTATGGATGCATATGATAGACTTATAAAAAAAGAATATATATTTAATTAGATATAAATTTCACACTACACTCATATGATAATCAATCAGACTAAAGAAGTGGACCCAAATTAACCTACAAGCCAGTCATGAAAAAGTAGAGTATGATTTCAAAGCTGAGTGGAAGATTGTTTGGATGGAATAATAGAAGGACCATACACATTATTTTTCCAATAATAAATGAAAGCTCAAGATTCTAAAAATAAGATAAGGTACACACTTACAACCCAGGTAGACCCTAAGCTAGCACCTACCATTTTGTCATGCAAAGATGGAGAATAGAGGCATATGTGAAGTGAATAAGGGTCTCAAAGGTTTTTAAATAGTTTTAAAATATTAGATATATTATTAAAATTAGTGATAAGGCACAAGTGTCAATAAAAGTGTGATATTCATACTTTTTGTAGATATATCTATTAGGCTCCTACAAATAGGGCCTTAGAGAAGGATGGAGAAAGTGTTTTGATCCATACATGGAGGAAAGGTGAAGGAGTGTAAAATAGACATTATAGCTTGAATATAAAAATTTATAAATGTATCCATTAAATTATTATGGTCCTCTAAATCAAAGAGAAGCCTTGACAGGGTAATTAGGCCTAATAGGCCTAAATGGACATACACAGGCCTAAACTTGAAAGATGAATATCTTGCATTAGTTTAAGGTGTTTTTAGTGTGAAGGATCTTAAAGAGTTGGAATATCCTAGGTAGAGATTTCCATGAAAAATATAACCTAACATGGAGAGTGAAAAGTATTAAACAAGACTTAGGGTCACTTTTACATGTTAACTCCAAGAAACCTTTAACAAGACCTATAGGCAAACTGTACAAGAACAACATGATAAGAACATATCAGGGCATATAAAATCAATGAATGGATTGTTATTATCTTTATAAAGATATTTTTGGTCCACAAAATGATTTTTGAATGCCTAATGGACTAAATCTTCTCTCTCAACTGAGTATGCTAGGTCTGCTAACCCAAGAAGTTACACTCTCATACTCATGACTTCTTTAAGGCTTTTCATGAGATCCTAAGGATTTTTTAGAAGGTGGATAATATTTTTAAATTTAGACTCCTATAATTGGCTTCCTCATCATACCTCCCAAATATATGAATCATCACTAAGAACCCAAACACCTCATAAGTGTTATCTGCATAGTGAAAAGAGCTTGAGAGAGCATAGTTTTTTGCTTGGTACTTGAATGAGGATTTGCATGTAAACCTAAAAAATTATCCATAAGAGGACAAACCTATGAGATAATAATTCATTGGATTTAGTAGTTCATCATATTTCTTATTTCTATCAATGATTTCTAAGAGTACAAGAGGGTAGAAACCCTCCTAAATCGCTTGGTAAATCTTGATGGACAAGAACTTGAGATCACTGCATCCAAATGCATTAAAATATCTTGGGAAACACCTGAAACACATATTACACTCTATGAAGGTCTTATTCACGCCACTTATTTATAAGGATGATAGTCTACCATAATATGACTAATTTAACCAATCAATGGATTGGTGTCATTTTCTACTAGGGCTAGTGTCCAAATTTGTATACAATGAGATAATTATATATTGGAGTTTACAGTTTTTTTTTTGGGGGGTTTTACTTCTGATGTGATATGTAAATCCTAAAAACATTAAATAATACCCTAACTCTATTTTGTATAAAAATAAATCTAATTGGTTTGCTAACTAAAGATATCCTATTGGTATTCACACCATCAACATTCAAAACTTGAACATCTAGCATAAGACATTATTGTGTCCTCACTCAACTTTTTTGGCTGGGTAGGATAGTGTGATATTCTAGAATGGGATGATGTTGTTTATTGTCACTTAAATTTCTCTTGAAAGATTTTCAATATGAGTTGAATTAGCAAACTTTACTTTGTATTAAATTTAAATACATAATCTTGCATAAAGAAAAATCACTTACATTAAATTGAAACAACCTTTGCATGTAATGGAAATACACTTGTATTAAAGGAAATTCACACTTGTTTTTGAAAAGGAAATCACACTTACATTGAAAAGGAAATCACTCTTGCATTTAAAAAATAATAATCTTGCATTTTAAAAGGATGTTACTCTTTGTAGTAAATGAATTATACCTAAATTAAAGAAATAATTCTAAACCATAAACTAAAATGTACCAATTTGTCCTGATCTTTGGAGAGAAGTGGGCCCTTGCTTCTTCTTAAAAACATAAATTATTTTTATCAATAATTAAAATTAATGCTGAACTTTATTTCATTATCATATATACATATGTAAAACTATATTAGAACACTTCTTCTGACTTCATATTGATTAACTAACTTCAACAAATTTCTAACTCTTCTAACTATGTAGAATAAGGAGATATGTATTTAAAGCACATCTCAACATCTATTCACAGAATACAAAATATAATGATATAAATGGATAAATATGATTATTAAAAATATTATGAACTAGAAATCAGATCCAATGCTTATAGGAAGACATCAGAACTAACTCAACTAATAATAGATAAAAAATAACTAACACAGATCTAAAGAGATTTATCCAATTTTACAAAATATAAGTACAAATATATCTGGATCACTTTAGACCATTACTATGAATAGTAATATCTAAAATAAGATATATAAATATATAAAGTTTATTTATATATAATATACATATTTATAATAACTATATCAATCTATAAGATCCAACTGGACATCTTCAGAGCATGCCTGGGCATCTTTAAAACATTTTGTATAGGTCTTCAAAGCATCTTCAGAGCATCATATCTTTAGAGAATATTTATAGTGTCATATATTCAAATATTATTCATCGAATCCTCAAAATTGTAGCCAAAAAGTCTTTCCAAAACTATTTGATGTCTTCTCAAAATTATCCTTCCATAGGGATGTGTTTTTGTACACAAAACTATGCTCATTTCATCCAAGTTAGACAAAATAACAAGATAAAGAATCAACAATGTATCACATAAAAATAGAGGACAAATTAAATTCATTTATTACTTAGATAAGAACTTAACTATTACATTCAATACATTACATAAATAAAATTCAACACGTATGGATAATTTGTATTAGATATAATGAGCTATATGAAATGTTCATAAAAGGACACTTGTACAAATGCACCAAGTACCCTATTTTTACAAGATTTCATGGTGAATTTAAGGTGTAAAGCTAGATGAATAATTTTAGATCATTTTTGAAGATGATTTGAATTGTATTCTAGCACCTCATGCCATAAACTACACTCAATCCCCCTATAAATGCTCTTATAGGCATGGTTTAGAAAGGCAGTCTCAAGATGTTAGTGGAGATAGGACTTAGTCACCTAGACGAGCAATAATAATAGGTGAAAATTTCCCAAAGGAATAAATCATGGTATAAGACATTTATTTGGTCCTGAAGCATGATCACTAACCCAATCTCAAGGTTCTATGTGAGTTCCATGGCCATCCAAGTGATTAGTATCGAGTGATTAGGCTCAATCACCTATTAGGCCTATTTGGCCAACAAAGGAAGATGTATCTTGGCATAGAGATATGATAATAAGGTGAATGGATAACCATAAATTTTCTTGTAACTAATATATTGAGGTAATCATGCACATTTCATGGTCATTATGGAGGATGGGTCAATTTTAGACATAGTCAACATGCAAAAAGGAGAGGTAGGCTACTTAATGCTTCATGGAGGTTAATTAAACCAAAATTTATACCATTATAACTAAAAATAAATATGTGTTTATACAAGTTTTACATTCCCATGATTTGAAGAGGTAAAAACAAAAATGAATTAGCCTCCACTACACTTTTTCTATGTCATACTTCCATGAAGACCATCAACCAAACATGACAATTGCGTTGAAAAGAGATAGAAGGTGGTGTCTCATAGACTATTTTTATAAATTTAAATTTAAAATGGATGTGTATTGAAATATTGATGACATTTAGTGCTTGCTTCTCCTTCTCTCTCCCTCTC
>JARHVA010002799.1:547500-647500 GCA_037957365.1 Torreya grandis | reverse complement strand
GACTAGTTTCCAAATTTTGAAATATTATTTTAGGTCTTCCCACATGTGTCATCAGGTTGGATAAAGGAAATTGTCAAAATATATCACTATATAAGAAAATTAGAACCTCATTTAAAAGGGACTTGATTTATAACTTGGCACTATATATTGAGAACTTACATAATACTACACATTGAGAAAATTTTCCCTACTCTTCACAAATTTAATATCATTCACAAGTATCCCCCATAATCCAAGTATAAATCATCTCAAGGCATGTCAAGATCCATCATTTTCAATTATTAAATCCATCTTTATAGTTGCATACATATATTTAAGGAGAAAAATTACACAATCACTCTATGTGGGAGAACTATGTGGGCTTGATTTATTTCTTCTAAGTATTTGAATATATAGTCAATGTTAAATTATCAAGGGGTGATTTGGGTTAGCTCATCCTATTACACTCCCCCTCTTTTTTAAAAGGTTTTTATCCCTCACATAGACCCTTGGGGTTTCAAAAGAAAAGAAAAAAGTAGTTACTTCCACATGTTACAATCTAAATTTATTTATCTTAGCTTGATCAGTAGACATAGGTGTAGAAGGTGGAGTAGTTTAATTTTTTTCATGGTCAATGCATAGAAGTCCATAGTAAAAGGACATGAGTGGACTAATTTTTTGTCTAGGGAGCATGGTCTTGTCTAAGAATATTCTCATATTCTACTTTTTATCCCTAAACTATCATAGTTATTATATTATTTATTTTCACTATAATTCATCAGTTATTAAACTGACACAAGTATTCATTCAATAGACATGACTAGATTGCCTTCTTTTCAAGGTACACATACCTATCTAAAAACATATTCATATTTTGTTACTAATTAGGCATAATTTTAATATTATTTTTCTACTACTTCAAACTATCAAACATCATAAATAGTAAATATAAAGTTAGATTTAAGATAAGTACACACCTTGTTATTTATTTTTTAAAATAGCAACTCTGAATATTTATTAATTTCCAAAATCATAATTGCTAATTACTATATATCTTTAACATTCTAATATATATCAAATTTTACACCTATTAGACAAACATTTTAATTATTAAATCAAAAATTGGGTAAAACATATTTTTAAAACTGTACCATTTATACTCAAATGTTGCTTTCCTTTTAAATTTTTGTTATAAGGTTTTAAATAAATTTTTGATTTTAAGACACTGGAGAGAAATTTTCTTTGACCTTAGGGATTAAGATTGAATTCCTATTTTCCTTGAAAAAAATATTTTTCATTGGTTTTAAATTTCTTTTTCTTTTTATTTATTTTTAGAAACTATGTTATGATAGTTTTAAAACTCATAGGAGTTATCAGTTCTAGGAATATTGATCTTCAATTTTACCTAAGTTGTGGTGTGAGAGGTACTTATCCAATAATCAAGATAATAGATAATAATATATAATGATTTAATTTTCCCTATGCCTCATATTATATCATAAATGTTTAGGGTTTTAATTCTCATCCATAGGAAGCTTCTAATCATTTTTTCTTGTAGTATGTGTGTAAGCGGTTAGCCTTGAGAAGCTACTCTTCATGTACCCTAGAAATAATAGTGCATATAATAGATGGTGCAATCCTATATAGTTAGTGTCCTTTGGGCCTTGTTCACTATTTATAAGTGGGATAAATATATCTAAGAGCCTAAAAATGAAACACACCTTCAGTAATTACATCCATAATACTTTTTTCAAATTCAAAGTTTCAAAATAAAATCATGGAAATAATGAATGACATTTGTTTATGTCTTTTAAAGTTTATCATTACATTCTATGTTACATTCCAAAATCTTATTTATACTCAATATATATTAGAATTTTTTATATGAAAATATAATAAAAATGATAAAATAAATAATCTATAATCGTAAACCTTCCTCAATTCATATTTTTACAATATCTAATAGAAACTATTACATGTCACCACTAGGCACAAATGGCATGCATGACTCCATTTTTTCCTCTTTCCCCTAGACCTTAAGTTTATCTCACTCATTTTCCTAGTATTATTATTTTCCTATAGCTTATATTATATTCAAATTTTCATGTTGTCAACACTATACAATGATGGTTACCTCACTCACCACATCAAAATGAAGATGTTCAACATGTTCCTACTCAACCCCATCCACCTACCACAAGGCAAGAAAGTACTTATAAATATTAATATATCATAAATCAGCTACACAATAAGATAGCTAAAATTTATATTTTAGAGCTATAATAAAGATAAATATTTTTTTAAAATATCTTATATGATGTGTTGTGTGATACAAATCTTCTTAGAAATACATATCTAATATCATTTAATTTTATCATGAATACATCAATGATGTCAAAAATGTCATCACATTCAATAAGGAAGACTTACCTCATAAGCATATAATAGATCAAGATCTTCCATTATTCATTCAAACTTGGGTACATGTAAATTTAATCAAGTATGTGTTGGTCAACAATGGTTCAGGGATGAATATTTTTAGTTCTACTTTATTAAAATAATTGAGTATTGATATGAATAACATTAAAAAAACCAAAGTATCAAAGGATTTTACAATAATCCTCATCAAACATTTGGAGTTATCACATTGGCTTTACTAATAGGTCCCAAGATAGTTCCTACTATTTTTTAATTCATGCCCAACCAATTAACTATAACTTATTTTTGGGGACACCTTGGATTCATGCCATGGATACTATATTATCAAAATTGCATAGATGTTTCAAATTCATACATGACAAATATGAGTATATTGTTACAATAGATTATTTTCCTTTCAAATATTGTAAAGTGACTCAATCATAATCTGAGGATCATTTTATTATATGACCTACACAATCTTCACACTTGAGTGAATGCATATATATGAGGTATGAGAGTCAAGTATAGATCATGAAAAAACACCAACCATGATATTTAAATAAGATACACTTAAATAATTATAATTTAGTATACAATAACAAAATAAAGTACTAGATATCCCTATTTTGGCCAATTATGAAGATCTTTATTTCATAGTTACATATTGGTATGACAGTGATGATGATGCAATGAAATATATAACATATGACAATTTGCGTAAGTTAAATTTTACATTTTGATATAGATGAATAATTATCTCATACATTATTCACACCTATGGGAGTTGGAACATATAGATATAATTCATATACAATAAAGAGGGGAAAATAAGAGCTTATCCATATAAAGCAAAGAGAGACAAATAATAAACTCCATGGAGACACAATCTTCAAAGGATAAATCAAATACTGTGTTTGAATATATTCAACATAGTTAAATTGAAAAATTTTATTATAATATTAATTCATAACAATGGCAAGATAAAATACAATATTTATTTTTAAAGGTTACATCACTAAAATCCAATATTACATGTACATACAACACTCACCATGGTATGGTCAATTTTTCATTTTCTAAGGAATAAGTGAAAGTAGAACAAAGGGAATAGTTGAAAATGGAAAAATTATCAAAATAATAAATAAAAATAGGAACGAAACCAAATAGAAAAATTTGAACAAGATAAATTACTAAAGGAAAATGATGAAAGAGGAAGGTCACAGAAAGAGAAAATAGAAAAATAAAAATAGAAAAGGATAAGTTACTACAAGAATAAGCACAAATAGAGAATTTTAAAAAAACTCAAGTTAAGAAAGAAAACATCCTTGAGAAAGGATTTTTCAAAAAGGAAAGTTACAAGCAATACATACCAAATAAGGCTAATATGGTTCCAAAGGAGGAAACTAAAAAGAATTTGTCATATCTAGAGCCTTTGATTCTTAATATGGTTCCAAAGGAGGAAATTAATTTTTTTTTGTCATATCTAGATCCTTTGATTCTTATTCTTCACATTGAAGGTAAGAAATATGCCAATGTAGAGATTACCTCTTTTCAAATATATGGGGTATGACAAACAACATTTGGGTAATATTATTAGTCCTCAATGTTACATTGGATCCATTAAGTTGACAATAAAAATAGAACCAAAAACAGTTTTTTTTATATTTCACATTGACCCTATCTTGGAACAATGCAATGAAAAATTAAAAAAAATCATAGATGAGAGAAATAAGGGAAACATTGGGTAAATATCATGACTATCACATTTGGTCATGAATCTACAATGGTTAAAATCTCAAGAGATCATGAATCCACCAAACAAGAGTATGAAAAATAAAATAATTCTTTATTATCATTGTATAAAATAAAGTTAATTTAATTTAAAGAAAATCTCATGGTATAACACCTTGTAAAATTAACAGACATCAAAAAATTCAATAAAACATTATGGTATAGTTGAATTTACCTATACAAATAAAAACATGATCAAAATGGCTACCACAATCTTAGGACCAAGAAGATGACTATAATCATGATTATTATTATTAAAAACGTTGGTATGACATTTTCAATGATATAGGGACCTACATAGTTGCATCCCATCTTAATTGGTGGATTAACACGTAATTAAAATAGAGATTATATATGTTATTTAATAAATCCAAGGTAATGTCATGTGGACTAATTCCTTGGTTAAGCTAAAATTATTTTCGTTATACATAGCTTACTCATAGCTACTAATCCTCATTATTATTCTATTTTTCTATCCATTGGATTTATTTCACTTACCCCTAAATTTTGATTGTCTATCATGATCTGAATATCCATGACACTCATCCCACAAGGACTATAGCACATATATTTTATAGCATGTTACTTGGACATTCTTGAATATTAATTATATACTCATATGTTAGATTCCATTTAAGTTTACATGATTACATACTATTAATCCTACATACTACATGAGAACACATTGATTCTTACCCATTTGGGGCATGTAGATGCTTATCTCTACATATGATGTTAATATGCATTGTTGTGATACACATATATAGTGGGGGCATATTGCTTGTTTTCATTCTCTCCACATTTCCATCCTATCACATATAGTGCACATTATGCCTTTACATATGTTTCAAACTATTTAGAACCCTCCCTTTTTTATAATTTTAAATCCTTTCTACTTTCGTTTTCATATATTTCAAAATTTTAGAAACATTAAAAATATGTTAACAAATCAAAAAAATAAAATATGTCAAAAATATAAAAAACATTCAAATTATTTTCAAAAATAAAAAATTAAGACTTGAACATGACATGAGTTTCTTGTTCACTTCTTTACATATGTTATTGATCATATATATTGGAAAAAAATATTATCTTTCAAGAACACATTAATTTCACAAGGTATATAAGTGTGATGCAAGACACACATTTAATACATGGATTATTATATTTTAGATTCCCTTTTACCTAGTGGCCATGCTTATGATAGGGGCATATATTTACATAGGTTAAATTATCATAGGATATAATTATCTATAACCTTTATGCCATGTTGAGCTACATATCTTACAAGTGTATTTATAATAACTCATATATTAAATTATGCTACATGTATTTTCTACTTTGTTATGATGTGGCATTCACACATATGGATGGAATATACTACATTCACTTGCTACATGTTCCTTAAATGTTGTTAATTTATTACATGATATTATATACATTTATTATTATGTGTGGTATTTGTCCCTTATGTGTATCAATTTCTTGAACATCTTTATAATATTTTTTCCTGGTATGGGAGAGATTTGAAAATATCCATTGAATTTAGCCCTTAGCCTTAAATTGTGTACAAAATTTGAACATGTCCTTTTTTATGAGATTATTTATGACATTTATGTTTGTCCTTTGGCCTTGTTAATTAGTACATATTAATTTACATTATATGTGACCTTTGGATTTATTATATGACATTGTGTGTTATGTTTTTTGTGCTTCGTGAGCTTCCTTAGTGGTACCATGATACATGTCATGTGATTTTTTTGTGTAGATTATATTAAAATATGGTTATTTTATTATATAATTCATTATTATATTTATCTATATATGACACTTATATTAATTGTAATAAATATGTTGCATATAGGCTTCAATGAAAATATAATTACTATGATGACATACTCTTTACACATTGACTTAATTCTACATGATTACATTTTTTTATTAAATGATATAGTTAAGTATTATTTTGAGATGAGTGAATTTCAAGATTAATACTTCATCTCAAGATAATGGAATCATAGTGGGATTGTCTTAGAGATACAAGCCTTCATGAATAGACACAAATAAGATTTGGGACAAAGTACAAGTTTTGAAAAATTAGATTAAGGTTTTAAAAAAATAAAAATAAATCAAAAATCAAATGTTATGACAATGTACATGTTTCAAAGATTAAAATATTCAAAATCATTTATAAATCAAACACATGAAATATAGTGGCATAATAATACAAATTATGGGGGCATAATACATGCATATGCACTAACTTTTTTTCAAAGACTCAAATACAAAATCTCACACACCTGAATGCATATGCATGGGCTTATGTAAAATAATTACATGAATAAAATTTAGAGGGTTTACATAAAGCTAAAATTATATATATATATATATATATATATATATATATATATATATATATATATATATATATGAATGAAATTATATATCACTTGGCATATATATAGGGAGTATGATACTTGTTTAGGGTCATATATGCATATTAAAAGTTCAAAAAGGCTTGATATCTATTCATTTACATTGTCAAAGTTAAAAAAAGGCATGATATGTGTTCATGCACATTATCAAAGTTAGGAAATGCATGAAACTTATTCATGCACATTTTAAAATTTTATAGAAGGAATGATCCTTGTTCAGAAACATTTTTTAAAGTTAACATAAGGCACAATATTTGTTCATGCACATTTTCAATGTTCAAAATTTACAATTTCAAATGAAAATGGTTCATGTCAATTACCACTATGGTCATGATGGGGCCATGAATTTTATTCATTCTCTTTCAATCATGTAAATAGAATATAGATCCATCTAAAATAGTTTTTTACCTTATTTTTATTTAATAATAAATATGTTGCATTAATAGATGTAAAAACTTGAAATATATCATAATGTTATAGATATAAAATAATTAACAATTTTAATTTTAGAAATTGATAAATATGGAAAACTTTGGAAAAACTAAGAAGACATGTAATTATTTCAAATCAAGATTTATGTTAAGTATTTAAAATATTTACAAAATAAATTAACATTTAATATAAAAAGTGCACTTACGACCACCCGTTTTACACATTTACCTAATGCCATATTCTATGGCATTTTGACCACTTTCCTTAATTTTTTACGTCTATGAACCCTTACTATAAGAAAACCAATTATCCCATAATGTACCTATTCCTCATGAAAAAGAGTCAAGCTTATCCACAAAATGTTCCATAGTCCCAAATTAGTAGCTTTTTTTTTAGGACAATAATTTACCATTGGATAACTATGGTCCCTAATAGTATCCAATTCCAACACTCTTGTACTCCCACCAAATAACATAAAAACTTATGAATTTCAATATCATGTAATAATTTATAATAAAATTTTATCAATCCTCATCTAAAATAATTCCCAAAATATCACTATAAGCCACATTTTAAACCATTTTACACACAAAATTGTTCCATATTTAAAAACACCATAATATTAATTTAAAATTGGGAGTAAATTCCCTTTTCTACCAATGTTAAATGCATACAAACCTGATCTAAAGTTTGAATACAAATATAAGGTAATAAATCATGGTTGAAGCATTTAATAATGCCAATATTGCACCATAATTTAGTATTTTACTCAAATATTTCACACACACCACCGTAACACGAGATAAATACATGAATTTTTATCCCTCTTCAAAGTATATGTATGTAGGTATCACTTAACTGAAGGTATGTTGAGGTCAATCAAAACTTCAACCACTAACCCCTTTTTACTTCATGATTTCATTTATCATCTTGGTTTATTAAGCAAGGATTAAAATTGAAAGAGAATATATACATTAGTTTTTTAAATGAATCAAAGGATCTCAAATAGTCAATACAACATATAGGCAAAGGTGGACCTATCATAGAAAACTCATAATTATATAGTCTATAGGACACTAGTGCTCCCTTAGGATAATAGTGTCCCACACTTCTATCCAAATACAACACTTTTATCCATAGATCTTGTAAACCATATTTCAAATATGAAGTTAGTAAACATAACTCCATAATGATTTTCAACCTTAGCCATGGTCTTGAATTCTAGTTTTCTTAGTATTATTTCCTTCATACTTTCCAATTTTATCATATTTTAAAATCTAGTAAGTTCCAAATAATTTTGTCATTAATGTCATATATATAGAATTCTTATTTTACTCAACATTTTTTCTTATCTAAGTAATTAATTCACTTATTTTCCAAATTTTGATAAAATAAATATCTTCACATGGAAATTAGCAAAATATATGATTGTGCATGCTCCTAAAATTATTCTTAGATAGGTATGTTCTTTCTATACAATAATTTAGGTTGTAATATTTTTTATTTGTGATTATCCCAATTGACTATGACTTAGGACTAAAAATAAAAGATAGTAAAATATAATATTGAAAGCATAAGACCCAAAAAAGAGAGAATATTCTAGGACAAATATGCTCTTTATAGACATAATTATAGGTTACTTGAGTTTGTTGATTATAGAGTTGTTTGTGTTGACTATAAAGATAATATGACACTTTTGCCTTCTTTTTTTGTGTCTACTAGGTAGGATAAGATATTGTGATTTTTTTTTCACGTGATTTTTTTTTCCTAATTTTGTCTTTGAAACCCTAATGTCACTTTAAAAGGTTGAAACATATAAAAAAATATAGTTGGAGTGTAATGGGATAAGCTAACCTCAATCACCCTCTTAATGATTTAATATTGCATACTTATCCAATATTCCAAAGAGGGAAATCAGGCCTATGTAATTTTCCTAACTAGATTAATTATGCAATGGTTATTTTTTATTATATGTATGTAGCTATAAATATGTCTTTGATACTTGACATTAATAGCTCTTGAATTATTTGGAGATGCTTTAGATTTGGATTATGAATGCTCTTTGTGAATAATTTTGAATTTAAGAGGAATAAGGTATTTTTTATCAATGTGCAATAGTGTGTAATCTATGAACCAATGGGTGGTAATGAATGACCTTTGATGTGTATTTATAATAAAATATTTTTATCATTTATTTTATCTAATATTATGAAACATAAAATAATACCCAAAAGAATAATTTGAAATTTATAAACTAGCCATTATTTGGTGTGGGATATGGTTGGCGTAGGTGGGTAAGATAACAACAACAACCTTATCCACCTAACATGAACTTGTCCCAAAAAAATAGGGATAACTATCCTTAGATAGAGATAATTTGAGGATAATATGAAGTATCTTGAGAATTGGACATGGAGATAGTGATAGTAAACACAAGGTCTAGCCTACATATATTTAAATGGTTTAAAGAAATGGAAAATAAGGGTCATATATTTGGGTGTAATTCATATGGTTTAGGATATGTCAATAATTAGCACTGGCAAGTACCTATGAATAGATTTATGTGTGTAAAATCAATATGATTAATTATTTTATGGGTAATGTAAATTTAGTTCTAGTGACACTCAATGGTGTTGGAATTACTTCTATCTAACCCATTATGTGGTTCCATATTCTATTATGGGTGATGTGCATTCAAGTATAGTGAGACCAATGGCCTTGGCATCATATATGGAGAACCCATTATGATTCCACCTTCTTTGGATTATAACATTGGGTATTTTCTCCCATTCATGTGAGCTGGAATATGCATCTTTCCAACTTAAGAGATTGATTAGTTACCCAAAATTTATATTTGATCACTATCGATTCATCAATGGTTCAAACATACGAAACCATCCCTCCAAGTGCTTCAACAATGAGGCAAATTTCTCCATTGATTAAAAATAATTACAAAATACAATGAAATATGGTTTCATATTTATATAGGTGTACTCTTTCCTTGCTCTCCCCTCATTTTTTTAATTACCAAAGTTAAGGATTTTCAAATTTTAAATTTGGACAAATGACTAATTTATGTGTGGTTGATGTATACACAATATTTTCAAACTTTTATCAATTACTGACACTTTGTATCTTACAGGAACCCATAGAGTCTCAATCTCTTTGAGTTCATGCCTTAAGGGGTGGGTAGAACATTGGTACTTTATAGTATTGTTGTCCTTTTTACCATATGTTATTTGCACACTTTTCTCCTAAGACTATTTACCCTAACCTTGTTCTTCTTTGTTATACCCATTCTAGGTATTTACTACATTTAATCCTCCTTTTCCTCTCTTAAATCCCTTTTTTTTAATTAGTTATACTCAGTCAATTGGGTTAACCCTATATAGTTTTAGGGTATTTTTCACTTAGGAGATATCTCATGACCTAGTGAATTATTATCCAAAATTGTATAGAGTTGACTAGGTTGATTCTGTCAACCGATATTTTTGGAAGGCTTTAGGGAAAGATCTACTTATTTATAAAAGTTTATTTCCATCATTTATCAAGAAGAAGTGAAATATTAAACATGAATTAGCATCTACTTATTGACCATTCTACTTGAGAAATAAAGCCTAGGGTTCCATAATTCCTTTAGAGATATAAATCTTGTTTGTGTAGAAGTATTTTAGATGCATTGATAGATTGTGTATCCTAGAGATGATTTGTCTTTTCCATGCTTACATACCACAACAACCTATTGTGAAGCACCTTGGCCAAGGGAGAGATTTAGGTTTGATGGGTTCATCTTCAAAGATAAGTATTCCTAACTTTATTTATCCTTTGTAAGAGTAGACAGATATGAATTTGTGATTTTCTTCCATATATTAGGATTTCATATACATTAACATGAGTTTATTTTTTCTATACATGTTTATTTTTATTGTTTCTAACACCCACTTTGTGCCACAAGATTTGGTGAGCACTAGATTATATTTACTTTTCTTATTAATAGATTAGATGAAATATCAAAACTTATGACCCCCTTAGGGTTATTGCATGATTGTGTTAGAAAAGAGGCTTTAGAACCATCCTTAGCATGGTTTATTATGATAAATGATCTCTTAATTGGGTATAATGGATCCCCATATTGGTCATGCTCCCATTTAAAAAATGTATTCCTAATTAGATGTGTAGGTATGCTCTACCTTCTTTATGTTATAATTGATTTATAGACATGATGCAGTTTTGATTGCATACATTATAGTGAACCTGACATGAACTAACCATTATAGGATTTGTTAACTTATTTTATAATTATTTTTATCATATATTTACCATATTGGGTTGACTACACTGACCTAATTCTAACTTTTGTGCATAAGTTTAACACATAGTCACATCAAAATGACTTTGTTCTTTCTATGCAAACTCTTTTTTAGGTGCAAGCTACTAGATTGACATAGTTGACACAGTATAGCATTTTTAGACTTTCAAGCATCTATTCTAGACCACCAGGTCAACCTAGTCAACCTTGTATATTTTATAGACTCAACAATAGGCTTTTGAAAAGTTAGATTGACCCAGTCAACCCTATTAACATGATTTTTAGGCATTTATCAAGGTTCTTTGACAACAATCTCATTTCACTACATCTTTAGACTCATCAATGTTCCTTTATATCCTTTATCCATTTTATTATAGTATTTCCTTTCATATTTTTTAGTCTTTAAAACTGCCACTGTATAGTCAACTAGATCGACCCTATCAACCTAGTTATATATTCTATGTGATGTATGGATAATAACTAAACTAACTTTATTAACCCTGTTCATTTTTAAACCTTTGATTCCATAGTATAACGGCAACACCGTTGACCCTATTCTATATTTTATGTATACATTATTGACTACATCAACACTATACCATGTTTTATAGTTAGAATTAACCTTTATATGTTAGTGATTAGTTCAAACTATCATTTCTTATTGCTTGCATGATTAAAATAGATCACATAGTATAATCAGGTGGTTTTTCAATATACCATTTAGTTTCACTATTTTTTATTTTATGCACACATGACCAAATCACAAAATCCTAAAAAAGCATTTTAACAATTATCTATCCAAGGCCAACCTACTTAGATTTCATCACCAAGGGGAAATTCAACTTGGTTTTTTGGCCAAGTATAAACACATGGTTAATATTCTATTATGGATAAGCACCTAACACCCTTATCAATATGGTGTGTGAAGTGAGAAGGTAGGCCCCAATACTAAGTCTGTATCATTGATAATATAGATCCCTTTTAGCCTAGACATCATGGAACCATCCTTAGATTGATTTTTAGTTCCTTTATTATATCCATCTTCCCATCACATTTAAAACTATATTCTAATAATATAAATAACATTTAAGTTGATCATTTAGTTATCTTTTACTTTCCAATTTGATTGCTTATTCTTTGATTAATTATATATTTTATTACAAAAATGTGCATTTGCTAGTGTTGGTGCAAAGATTTGTGTTGTGTGCCTCAATTGGATCACCCTCATTGATCCCATTGATTTTTGTTTCCCTTTTGTTTTTTATTTTCAAAATACTTGAAAAATTATTCTTGTCTCAGTACATGATTATTTCAATCAACATAGTCTATTATAGGCTATCTAATTTTACTTATTTATTATACTGGATTGACCTAGTCAACTCTATGCATTTTTTTAGTCTCTATTTGTTATACTAGATTGACCTAGTCAACCTTGAGAAAAAATTTAACCTTTGTTTGTTGTACTAAATAGACCTAGTCAACCTTGTACTATTTATAGGCCCTATTTTTTGTGTGGTCGACCCAATCAACCCTATATTGGTTTTATCACTTCTTGTTTCCTTGATTTTGCATTTCTCTTACCTATTTTTTAGTCATTTTCCTTCATCATGAATTTTTTATTTGAAGACTAAGTTGAATTCAAAAAACATGACTTGTTTTAACAATCCTCATAGGGTCTCCCATATATAGATTAGGGCTTCTCTCCTAGATGAGAGTAACATTCACATAACCACTCACACAATGAACTATGGTACCCCTCATAATACCTCTTCATAACATAATCCTCTCTTTTCCCTAGAATGCCAACCTGAATTAGAGTACACCCCTGAAATGCTCTTTTTAATATCAAAATTTCCTCAACATCAAGGAAAATATCCTTCTACCATTTACCATCTCATGATTAGTGGTGAATTAGAAGAGCCTCAATCACCTACTCCACATTCTCAAATGGATTTAGAGGTACCACTTACTTTGATTCTCAGCCTCTTCCTATTTAAATTTTTCCACCTCTATGCCTAGTATATCCACTAACATGGCATATTCCACATATAGTGGGCCTCTTAGAAGATCTAATATCCTTAATCCTTATACTAGTGCATCATTTTTTACTCAAGGTAACCATGCTTCTAGTTCTTCCTCTTCTCATCCATTTACTAGTCCATAATTTTATTCATAAGAAAATTTTGCCACTCATGCCTCTCATTCTCATAGTTCCTCTCAAGATCCAATTAATCATATTCAATATTAACATATTACCACTCAAATTATTGATATAGGAGGTGTCACCCCTATAATTTCTTATAATGGATCAACTAATCCTACCCTTCATCTTAAAACATTTCAAAATCTTTATAAGGATCAAGTCAAATTGAGCACCATTGTCACTACCAAGCTCTTAGCCAAAAATCTTATGGGTGATGATTTAGATTGGTAAAATAAACTTATAACTCATTCCATTGATATTTTGGAGGATTTAGTGAATGCTCTAGTTTAAGAGTTCTAAACTAGTGATCTTCCTAAAACCACTTTAGCCCATTTCATAAATTACAAATAGCTTGAAAATGAAACTACCTAGGATTTTGTTAAAAGGTGGAAAATTTTGTCAAACAAATGTGAACATAACATGGTTGATTATAACCTTTTCCATCTCTTTACTAATGAACTTTTTCTCAAGTTACAATATCAGGTCTACACTCTCTCTCCACATACTTTGAAGGAGGCTATTTACCAAGCCAAATGTCAAGGTTTCCTTATATGTCAATTCAAGCCACCCTAACCTTTTATGGGTCCTCATCTCTTACTTAAGAATAAAAATAGCAATGATACCAATTATGGTGTCATGAACTCTTAGTAAACCATTCACACCATTCAAGTTGTCATTCCTAACCAATCTTTGAAACTAGCTCCCCCTTCTCAATAATAAAGCAATCATTATTTATCTTCAACAAATACTATCCATGTTCACCAACCCTTATCCTCAACTAAATTACTTAAGTGTCTAACTAGGCCTCCACCATGAGAACCTAACCCTACTTGTCCTATGAAATCTTGGTATGATCTTAACAAGTTTTTTTGGTTTCATGATAGTTGGGGTCATTCTCGTGAGACTTGTAGGTATATCCATAATTTAGCTATGGATTTTCCTCTTGGTCTTAATTTTGATCACGATTTTATCATTGAAAAATGTCAACAAGCCTATGACATTGATTTTAAGGCTCATGAATCACATACTAAATATCAAGCCTTAAATCAAGCTAATGTTCATTTGGATGTCTATAAAGACCCCCTTCCTAATCATCAAGCTAATCAAGATACCCAAGACAAGCCCACCCCTTCCACCAATAATGTAGAAAGTCTTTTTGACCCCACTTATGAATATAATGTGGTTAACATGACTAATATGTGAAGGGATATTACTTTTATTTATCCTCAACCTATCTACACTCCTCCATTATCTCGAATATTCCATGTTATCCATAATATAACCTTTGATGATCTAATTCCAAATTATTCCTTGGATAACACTTCCCGTTTTATTGGTATAATTCCTCCATCTTCTAATACTAATGATAATCAATCTTATACTACCAATTATCAAAATTAACCTGAACCAACCACTTCTCCAACATAATTTACAACCTTATTCTAAACCTTCTCCTTTTTATCAACATAAATTCCAATGAACTTTCATTCCTCCTTTTGAGGATCTTTTGAATCACTATGTATGCAATTATAACAAACTTCTCATGGGTTATGATGAGTGGGATCCCATTATGGAGCTTACTAATCTCCCATCCCAAATTTCATTCTTTGAGGTTATGAGGACCTCTTCATGTCATAGAAACAATTTTATGCAACTATTGTTTGAAATAAACATCCCTTATCCTCCCATAGAAGAACATTAAGTAGCCTTATCTAGATCTAAGGATAGAATATTACAACAATGTGAAGAGATGTCCATCCTTGTTGATGAAACAATAGACACTTCTCTTTATTTAAAATTTATTTTCACTTATATGATTGTTTATGAAATTTTGCTTCATGAAAATGATCCTCCTTTATTCATTAGTGTCCAAATAGGTGATATATAATTCAAGCATGCATTGATTGATGAGGGTTCATGAATTTGTGTTGCCTCTCTTTATTTTATCAAAACCATTGGATATTCTAAATGCAATCTTAAGTCCACATGTAACACATACCAAGGATATTATCAAAGGAAAATGCCTCCATTAGGTTATGTGTGGCTTCTAATTACTATCCCAACTATCACCATTCATTTGAAGGTGATGATATTTAACTTTCCTCTTCCTTATAACATCTTTCTTGGTAGGTCGTGGATTCACTGTATGAGAGCAATCACTTCTTCTACCTATCAATACATTAAATTCCCTCATTATGGAGCCATTTATAGGATTTAAGGTCACATTAACCCTTGGAATTTTTAACAATTCCAAGAACATGGTTTCTTCAATATTCCTACTCTTGAACCTTTACCCAATGTTCCATTCATGAGTCTCAATGCTTCAATTTTCCCATTAATTTGACTCAAGGTTTCAATGGGTATCCTAAAATCATTGGTAATATTCCTTATAACCTCTTAGATTATGATTATGATGAGCCTAATGTGATCAACCTAAATATTAAAACTTTTGATCTCTCACCTCATCTCATCTCATAGATTTTAACTTATTTGTAAGTTCATTCTTGTAAACCTCCTTACAATGATATTCCCATTAATTTGACTAAGACTTGACATTATATTCACCAGACTTCATCAGATGACAAGGACATCCCTAATGGCATAATTGACCTTCACACACCTAATTATGATGTTGGTTATTTCTTAGATGATCCATTCCTAAGTGGTCTTGTTCGGGCCTGTGATGCTAAGATTGTTCATTATCATTCTTATTTATTTGAGTCTTTTTGTGTATATTCCCATTTTCCCTTATTTATAGTTCCTAATTTTATTATGTTTCATCTTTATTATAGGGTAGATATGGTGATGATACCTCTAGTTTGTAATTAACCTCGTAGGAGTATGCTCACATATTGTTCTATGACTGGGCCTTACCATTTTGTTAGGTAACCTAATCCTTATAGCTTACTTCTCCATAAGATGTATGTGACCCTTCTTTAGCCTTCTGTAGATCCCACCCTCCCTAAGTGGAACCCACTATATTTAAGCCCATTCTTGATCCTGCTATAGTTGATCATGTTCCTACTTCTACTATCATTGAGTCTATCCCTACTTCTGATCCCATTACTCCTTTTATTGAGACTAGTCTCATCCCTTCCCCACCATAGTCCCTTGGTGTTGGTTTGATTACTTTACTATTGATGTCTCCTTTCCCATTAAATGGGCCAAAGATCCTTCCCTAGCTTCTTCCACTCTTGTTAAACCTCCTCCTATGAGTCTTTCTACTAAGACCACTCATAGACATATCTATTTCTTTCATGGCATAGATAATCATTCATCTACCCATTATCATAAGCTATGACAATTTATTGATACTTTTCATCCTTCTTCCCTTTAATCCTTAGATAAAGCCATGCCTCTACCAAAGGTAATTCCTAAATATATGCCTAAGTATGGAGAGGTGTATTTTTTTTGCACCAAACTAATCATTACCATATCCTTAAATAACATCTTAAGGATCACCTTATTGTTATTCCCAGACCTTATACCATTCCTCCCATAGGTCATTCCCATAAGAAGGATCCTTATTATCTGATGGTTCCACATCTTATGGTTATGTCCCTTCTTGTGATCTCTTCATCACCTTCACCTATGCCTCCACCTATGATTCCTTCACCTATGGACCTTTCCTCACATGTGGATCATTCTCCACCCATGAGTCTCTCACCCATGGATCCTTCTCAATTAGTGATTCCTAAATATCCCATAGATCCTACTTCCATCCATTCTCTCAAGCATCCCTTGACTAATTTCCCTCCTCATCATGATCCATTGACCATTGCTACTATTTTTTATTGAGGAGACTAGATGAGAAGTATTTTCCCAACTTTCATTGAAGATAGATTAGACATTAGCAGTAGTTCATATCCATCTTCATAGAGATCTATCCAGTGTTTTGGATAATGTGTGTGGATAGATTTATCAATATTTATGAGCATATACATGGTGATTTTATATTTTCATTTTAATTTGGATGTGTTTTCCAAACTTATCTTTGTCTATCTAATTATATCATTTGACACTGTGTCAAATTTGTATTTATATTACATGGTGACTTTAATTTTGCACTCTATATTGATTGTACTTACATTTATGTTTTCCTATGGATGTCTCTCTTTATCATTTCTTTCTCTTTTCTTATTACATTTTATTTTTTACTCCCTTCTTGTGTATTTATGATTCTTTGCTTTATTATCTCTATTTTTCATGGATAATGGTCATTGTGACTTGGTTATCCAAACCTGGTTCCCTTTAAACATTCCCTATTACTATGTGATCATTTATCAAAAAATCAATATCATTACATTCTTCTTTCACTAGTATACTTATGATCTCCATTTTCCCTTTATTGCCCCTTTTTGCAAATTGAGCATATACATGGTTAAGACTTGAGATAACATGTTGGTTAATTATTAATTGTATGTGTCTTAGATAGTCTTGTATTTAGTTACCTAGGTTCCTTTAGCCTATGTCTATAACTCATTCATTTATATCACTATCTCTCATGATTGGTCATTCCAAGTCTATATGGAGGAATAGTCATAAAATCTATAAAACTATGCAAAAACTAAGTCATTAAATAAAAGGCAATGATATAAAAGGCAAAAATATTTAAAAATTATAAAAGTTAAATCACACTAAAAGCATGCTTAAAAGCATATATCCTTCTTCTAATCAAAGCTCAAACTCCATAGTTGGCCTCATGATATAGCAGAGGTCCATTGGAGTGTAGTAATCTAGTAGATTAGAAAAGGAGAATAAAAAATATTTTAGTGATACCTAATATCTCACGTAAGTACCCAATCTTAATAGTAGATCAATGGATCTATAAGGGGTCCTAAGGAATGGGGAACATGTAATGGGAAGGTAGGTCCATTTTAATCTTTTTGTGCCAATCTAATTCATGAGTTGATCTTAGTAGCATGTTTATTTTCCTACAAAGCTTTGTATCTATAAGGAACATGTTTCCTTTGTACATCGATGGTCACTAGTTACTTAGTCTCTTCTCATGTCATTAGTATGCCTCCTATCTTCTATGGTCTTCTCACAAGATTCCTAAATTATGATTTTTTCACTCCCTAAATTCCTCATATTTCCTCTTGATAAATATTGTTTTTTTCACTAATCACTCCACTTGGGATTCCATTTGTGAGTTATATTGTAAGACCATGGATAGGACCTATAATTCCTCATAAATTACCACCATTTCACCTTCCTATTACCCACATCCTTTATTACCCAAACTTTCACATTTATTCCACCTTATTAGTGTTCCCTTTTTGAGTTTTAGTGTAATACCATGGATAGGACCTGTCCCTCTTCACAAATTTTTTGAATAATCCAAGTCACAATCAAAATTACATGTGTCAAATATGAGATAATATGTGATTGATTATGAAGTTGCATGTCACTAAAATACTTCACATCTTGATTTAGTATGTTTTATGCTTACTTCATTTCTCTTTCACTTTTATCTTCTTATTTTATAAGTACATGTAAGAATTCAACCATTTATTGAATTTTTCATACTTCCCAGCTTGAATTAGAGTGATAAATTTAAGACCATTTAAGACCAAATTTTACCAGTTTTGTTTTTATTTTATACTTCCCAATGTGATTTAGTGTGATTGAATGAATTAATTTGATTTGTTTTTATACCATTTATTCCTTCTACATGATATTCCATTTTATTTTATTATTTTCATACTTCCCAATGTGATTTAGTATGATTTTACTTGTTTTAATTTTTGTGCTAAATCTTTTGTTTGAAAAAAAATTCCTTTTTATCATCTTGTTTTACCCCTATTTGGTTTTTTATACTTAGTCATTTTCTTGTTATTACACATTTCCCAACTTGCAATTGTGTGTAATAAATTTTTGATTGACTATATTTTACCAAGTCCTTTTTTCCTATTTCTTTTTAGCCATGCATGTGTCCTACATAATGTTAGAAAATAAACCACACCTCCTATATTTCCTATCACATATAAAATAATAAATAAATACATGTCCTAGAAATAAATATATCTAAAGCATCAATAACTACAACTATAATGATACCACATTACCAATATCCAATTAAATTCCAAACTAGGTCCCAAATAAAATCATATATAATGCTTCATCTATATGGCTAGGCCCCATCCTGATTATCTCATGACCTATCCATGTTGTAGATGCCTCAACCTAATCCATATAAATAGAATTATATAATGATTTTGTCTAAGATTTGAGTCCTGACACTTTCCCTTGTAGATGAGCTACATGAGATTGCACCTATGCTAACTAGGCCAAGGTTTCTAGATGTGTCACTTTATCTTGATCCTATACATGTGTCATATGGGTTAGTGTCATTACATGTGTAATTCTCTCCTTCTCCTATAATTGTGTCATATGGGTCATGGCTGCTACCTATATCACTATATCCTAGGGTCATCTATGTTACTATAGCTAGATGTGCAACTCTCTACTTAATAAAGGCTTCCATACATGTGTCTCTCCTACACCCATCTCCACTGGTGTATTCATTCCCTCTCTACATGTTCATATCTATCTCATTGCCTCTCCATCCTATCTAAACTAGCTTGCCTAAGCTGGGGTAGATAGTACATTAGGATCATCTAGTGTTGTGAGGTCATATGACATCAATGCCTCATCTAGGACGTCATGGAGTGTTCCCTTCATTAGGGACCCCCATCTAATATCCTCTTCCTCTACTTCACCTACAAAAATCACACCAGATAGATATTATATCATTGATATATCTCAAAATCTATTTATCTCTAGTATATTTCAAATAAACTTAAGAAATAATTTAAACATCTTTTATTACCTATCTATGTGTCATCCACCACTATCTCACCATCTACATTAATTCCAGGCATAGTTTCTCCATCTTTACAACCTCTAATAACATCCTCTATTAGTCACCTCATCAAAACAAATCTTGTAGTCATAGCTTGAGTCCATCTAAATTGATGCATGAGTGGACTCATTATAATCCAACTCTATTTTGACCCACCTACTAGGTCATTTGATATATACATGGTCTTTGATATCTCTTACTCCTCCTACCTCCATCAATGTTGTGTCATCAATGGTCACTAAGCATCCTAGTATGGAGATGGTGGTCATACCTTTGGGTTTCCTACCTCCACACCCATTTCCTCTCACTCCACTTCCTATCATGCTTGACCAGTCCATGGTCTCTCATAATGTGGCCTAAGCATCAGCCTCACCACTAGTGGCCCTAACCCTCCTCTCCCTCATGGCTCTCTAACATGTTGGGCCTAAAACATGGGCACCACTAGGTGAGGTAAGCCCATCTATCCTGGTACTCATGCCAATGGATGTTGTTTAGTTTACCAAGTGTAGTGCCTTATTACCTCCATCCATGCTAAAGCTGGTATAACTATGTCTTAGATAGGCCATGTAGTAGCAAACTACCCATATGGATACCATACTATATCTTCCCATCTCAATGTCCATAGTGATAGAATGTGGGGCATAACCCATACTACCTATTCTTATCTCCATCTTTATACTCGAGGTGACCTATCATGGACCACATTGGACAACCTAGCTGATCAATACATGGGAAACCTCTCATAGACCTAGGCCATCAATAATATGATTGGTCTAATATACTTATACCCTTTGGATAACACTCCATACATATCATGAATGAGTTGTACCAAATGATAGATCCCATATCATATAACATCCTCTCCTCTAGTATCATTTGGCTAAATGTTATCATGAAAAGTGGTACCTTATCGTCTAACTTGTGGCACAACACTTGTGTTGTCACAATTCCTATCATAACCTTTTTGGATTTTTGGAACCTATGATGTATACACATCCAACATACTCACTCTCTAGCCTGAATATATCATCTTTGAGCCTATAGCCCATATAGCTAAGGCTCTCCTCTCATTCTTATTATCAGTTATCCTAGTAGTCATAGGTTTCCCTACTAGCGACAATCCTAGGATGGAATGTATACCTTTAGGGTGATGCCCACCTCTATTGCATCCCCTTCCACCTCCCATCTGAAGGTTTTATTTAATCATTCTTAGCATCAGAGGAACATGACTAATAAATCTAAGCTCAAGGGTATCCTATACATCTCTGTTATGTTGCCTAGGCTTATAAATATTAGTCTTACCCTAACCTCTATCATCAAGCATTCCAATAGATCTAGTATCTATGCTGCATCTACCAAATGTTAGAATCTAGGTCACCTTTGTAATCAGGAAACAACAAAAGATGTATTAGATCCTCCATGTCATGTCTAGTCAAAATACATTTTTCTTTATCAAATTTAATAAAAACCAAGCCTAAAACACTTTAATTTATTTTTTTGAACCTATTTTGAACCTATTTTCCCCTTTTAGCCCCCTTAGTTGGTAATTCTAAGTCATTCTACAACTTTTTTAGCCACTTTCACACATTTCTATACTATTTTAGTTCTAGTTTGACCAAAATTCCCTATTTTGACCTAATTGACTTAAAAATCTAAGTCAACCCTCTTATTTCCCCCTAGTACTACATTGTCATACTAGCCTTTTCTACTTAGTTAGTAAAATGTACTAGGTTGATAGTCTGCAAGATGTACAAGGTCGACACATACTAGGTTGGTAGTGTGTATTTTACAAAATTTCAGCCTACTAGGTTGACTAGGTCAACCCAATTATTTTTCCCTATTAACCCCTTACATTCTATGAACAAAGTGCCTTATGGCAGTTTTCTCCCCAAACCCTTCAAACCCATTTCCTTAAATAGTTTTTATTACCCATCAAATATGATTTGGTTTCATTTTGAATTTTATAAATGCTTAAATTTACAAATTTCTAAAAATACACTTAAATCAAAAATATCCACAAATTGGCTTAAGATTCTCAGTTACCTACCTATCCATCACCCTCTACCACCTCTGGAGGTCCCTCTCATCTAGCCTATTGTCTCCTCACCATCCTAGCTCATTAGGTCTCTTAGATCTATTTTTATCTCCTTCATAAGTCAAAAATAACAAATGACTTCTATTTTACCCCATTTAAAACCATTTTTCAAAATTAAAATATTTCATTTATTTTCTAGTAGATTCCTTGTTTTGCCTCTATCTTTTTTTAAATCATCTATTTTTCAAACCATAAAATGTACTAGATTTGTGATGACATAGAGAATATTTTTAACTATCATATTCCTATTTTCCAATTTTTTTGATTTTTGGCTTTTTTTTGCACTAACTTCTATAGGTTCACCTAATGTTCTTCAAATTGGATGCCTTTACCTTTCTTGTAAATCTATTTCTTTATCTAAATCACTAAGGTAAGTAAAGATATGTATTTTTCAATTCTATCCTTTCATTTATCTTATTTTTTGTTTATTGCACTTTACTTAGCATCAATGTTATGTGTTATGAGGTTCTATTTCCGAAATCACCATCTTGTCTTGCACTCACATGGAACATGATGAGATTCAAGTGAGGAATATGTATACACATAATATTTTCAAAATTTTATATATTATTGACACTTTGTATATTTTAGGAACCTATCAAGTCTCAATTCATTTGAGTGCATGCCATAAATGGTGCACTGGGAAAGGGGTGGGCAGACCATTGGTAATTCATAAGATTGTTATCCTTTTTGCCACATTTTATCTACACACTTGTCTCCTAAAACCATTTACCCTAAGCTTGTTATTCTTTATTGTACCCATTATAATCATTTTCTACATTTTATCCTCTTTTTCCTCAACTAAATCCCTTTTTCTTAGTCAATTATATGGGTCAATTGGGTTGACCTTGTATAGTTTTAGGGTATTTTTTACTTAGGAGCTAGTTGAGCTTTGGCTAACCTAGCTCATGACCTAGTCAATTATTATCCAAAATTATATAAGATCTATTGGGTCAACCCTATCAACTGACATTTTTGGAAGGGTTTAGGAAAATATCTACATATATATACAAGATAATTTCCATCATTTATCAATAAGAAATGAAAGAGTAAGAGTGAATGAACATCTACTTATTAGCCATTCTACTTGAATAATAAAGCTTAGGGCTCCATAGTTCCTTTGGAGATATGTATTTTGTCTTATGGATAAGTATTTTGGATAAATCAATAGGTTGTATATCCTAGATCTGATTTGTCTTTGTCATCTTTACATACCACAATAACCTCTTGCAAAGCACCTTGGCCAAGAGAGATATTAAGGTTCAATGGGTTCATCATCAAAGGTAAGTATTCCTAACTTTGGTTTTCCTTTATAAGAGTATATAGATATGCATTTGTGCTTGTCTTCTATGTATTAGGATTTTATATACATGGACATGAGTATATGTTTTCTATACATGTTTAGTTTTATTATTTCTAACCCCCACTTTCTACTATAAGATTTGGTGAGCACTAGATTATATTTACTTTTCTTGTTATTAGATTAGGTGAAATATCAAAACTTGTGACCCCCTTAGAGTTATTATGTGATTGTGTTAGACTAGATGCTTTTTAACCCTCCTTAGCATGGTGTATTGTGATAAATGATCACCTAATCGGGTCTATCATATCCCCATATTGGTCATTATCCCTCTTAAAATATATAATGCCAATCAAAAGTGTAGGTATGCTCTATATTCTTTGAATTAGGATTTATTTATAGACATGATGCATTTCTAATTGCATATAGTTGATGTGTTTTATAAATTTGAGTGATCTGCATAATTGAGGTATCCTATCAAACACAAAGTGTGTTATACACAATCACATTAAAATTATTTCTAATTTAATCTATGAATTTCATCACTAGAATAAAGTGGGGAAGGTGGAATGTATATACCTAAATCTATTCATAAGTACTTGACAATGATAATCCTTGACACATCCTAAAAATAAATGACTCTTATTTAAGACTCCTTTAAGCCACTTATCTATATGCAATATTGACCCTCTTTTCATTATTACACTAAACTTTACAAGTCAAATTTTCATGTTTATTTACACCACCCTTAAACTATCTCTAACTCATGAGAGTCATCCCTAATTTTTTGAGATAAGTTTATTCAAAGAAGATAGGTCCACTATTACAAACATGTCCACCTAGAATGGCCACATTCCATGTTAAATAATAACTACTTTAAAAAATTTGAAATATTATGTTGTGTCTTCCTGCATGTTTCATAAGGTTGGATAAATGAAATAGTCAAAATATTTCACTATATAAGAAAATAGAAACTCATTTCAAAAGGACTTGAATCCTAACTTAGAATTATATATTGAACACTTACAAATTATTTCACATTGATAAAATATGCCATATTATTCCCAAATTAAAAATTATTCATAACAATCAACCATAATCTAGGTCTAAATCAACTCAAATAAAATTAAGAGCCATCTTTTTCAAGTATTAAATTCATATTTCTAATTGCATATATATAGTCAAGAAGCACAATTTCATAATCACTCTATGTGGGATAACTATGTGAGATTGATTTCCCTCTTTGGTATATCTAGATACATAAGTAATGGACAATTATAAAGGGGTAATTGGGGTCAATTCATCTCATTAAATCCCCCTATTTTGTTTTAGGTTTCTATCCCTCACAAAGACCCCTATGGTTTCCAAATAAAAGAAGAAGAAATGACTTATTCCTACACAATCTGAATTTAAATATCTCATTATAATTAGAAGACATAGGCACAAAATTAAAATCAATTTTATTTTCACATTCAACATGGACAAGTATACAATCAAAGGACATGTTCAACTTGTATTTTTATCTAGGTAGTATAGTCTTATCAAGGAATATTTCCATTTTTTCTAACTCTGCACTGTCATAGTTATAATTTTAATTGTTTTTAATTTCAGCCGTCAATCATAAACAACTAATATAAGTCTATATTCAATAGATATGACCTAAATGTGTTGTTAATGGAGTGTACACCTGTCCATAAATAGTTGTAGATTTTATTACTAATCAGGAACACTCATAGTCTTATTTTCTATTAGTTCACACTATCAAACATCAAATATAATCAACATAAAATTAGATTAAAGTTAATTACATCTCTTCTTAATGTTTTACAAACATAATATTTTTTAATGTTTATAAATTTTGAATAGTAGGATTGATAATTATTATATATATTTAACATTTTCATATTTATCCAATTTTATGCCTATTAGACAAAATAATTAATGAATAAAAAATTGGGTTAAATAGTAAGCATTTTAAATATAAAATCCATCTATAATTGTTTATTCATAGTGTTTATATTTACATATGATATTGGTTTGTGTTTTCACCTTTTGCATATGAACTTGGTACAAGTTTTACCAAAATAATTATGAAAATATTTTTAGTAGTGCAATCACAGTTCTACAATGCTCAATTGCTAGCACTTCTCAATCTCTAATAAAATTTGAGGCATATTATTCTCAACCTATTATTTTAATAATTAGTGTTTCCTTGGGGTATAATCAACACATTATATAATGGATTTAGAGGGTAGATTGGTTTGTATACCCACAAGTGTATTCATTTTTTTTTCAATTTCAAATATTTCAATGATTTAGATTGGTTCATATTTTATGTCATTATTGGACATTATTTTTTTTTAGGATTTTCTTGGAAAAAGTGTTATTATAAGCTATTATAAAACTATATAGCATGATAATTATAGGGATAACATGTGTATTCAATGACAAAACATAATAGCTTTCAATAATACAGATTAAATGATGCCATTAATTACTATGTTGAGATCACTATATGAAATGCATGCAAATTTAATATATACATAACAATTGGTATAAATTTTAATAAAAATTATGAATGTATTCAAAATACTCACTACTCATAGATCATAAGTAAAATATATATAGGAAAAACTTTCATAACACAATGTTAATCTCTACACACATCAAAACCTTATTTTATTAAAAATGAGCACTATGTATAGAGTATTACAAAGAATTATCTATTAATATTACATCATTTTTATATGAAAATATTAAATTATCTTTTAATTATTAAATATATGTTATGCTTACAAGGTTTAATACATACAAAATATTATTGTTATCACTCAGAAGCGTACCCTTGAAATAATATGTGCATGTTCTCACTTTTGTTGATACAATGAAAACTATAAAAGGTGTGGTAACTTATGTTGGATAGGATATCCATATGAATTTATGGTTTAATTTCATAAACTCACCTAATTATCTCTAAAATTTCTAATTCTATACTTTCTTAACTAGGAAAAGGGTAGAAGGCACAATGCTAAATCTGAAAATGGAAATAAAAACTAAAAATTATGGTGATGCACCGATATGAAAATAAATTATTAAGGTAATTAAAACACTTTATAATAAAAATAAATTGAAGACATTCACTTCATTATCATATAATGAGTCTTGCATCAGTATTTCACACAGAGGCCTTAACAAACATTCACACTAGCTTGTAAGGAATGAATAATGGTTGAATTAACTTCTAAATTAGGTAGAAATAGGATTTAGAAAATTTATTTGATCTGAAATAATAATTATTTTCTTGAAAAATATGAGATATTTAGACATAAACATATTAAAAATAATCATTCACTAGGTTACATTTATGAATATTAAGAACACACTTCATAAACAACTTGAAAATGGAGGAAAATTCAGCACTTTGTGACTTCAAAGGTAAGGTAGTACAAATTTTTGTATATTTTTAATAATATAAAAGAATAATATCCTAATAATCATTAAAAAATGAATGTACATATAGAAAAAATACTCAAGGAGAGAGGAGACAAATAACTAGAGATGAGTCCCTTGTCTAGTCCAACTTCACTCCTACTTCAAACTGAACATAATTGAAACATCAAAATTCCAATCAACTTAACAAAATTTAAAAATAGTAATTTTATATTTTAAACATTAATTAAACTTTATTTCCTTATAATATGATTTGTAAATGAGATATATAAGGTAGTTTGAATGTTTGAAAAGTTAAATATTCTTGCATGTCTTTGAATAGTCTTCAACCTTGAAGAGATTTATTATTTTTAGTTATCTCTTTTTAAAATTACACGTAAATGATTTTTATCTTGAATTAATCTTGAATTTTTACTTAAGTTACCTTTATTTCATCTTAGAGTTTGACTTGACCTATCTTGACTTGTAACTTGGAGTTTGACTTTAGCTAACTCACATGCAACTTGCAGTTTGACTTCAATTATCTCAGATACAACGTGGAGTTTGAATTGAAATTTATGGGTAATATTAGGAGAGATATAATATATTTTTAATTCATGTATAATCATATTTAACCTTGAGTTCATCTTTTTAAACAAACACTTAAACTCTTCTTGATCTTTAGTTAGCAAAGAGATGTGTTTGACTTGACTTTTCTAAATTTAGCCAAAATGGGTATAGTAGAGAAAGAAAATTATTGAATGTTTAATTTATTTATCCCTTGATTAAATATTACTTTTTATTATGAATTTTATTATTACAATCATATCTCTCCATACTGGTTCTTCTGGATATACCTATATTATGCAACTTGGCAATCTTCTTGAATACACTGTGAGAAACTAGAACATGATGAATTTACATTATTTGATTAGGGAATGAGTTGAAATATTATTTTAAAATCATAAAAATGGATTAATATAACTTAAAAAAAACTTTAAACTCTAAACTCCATGCACAACTTCAAAAAATGCTCTTTTATGCTTTCTTGTGCTCTCTTGGACTCAAAAAATGCTTATTTGGATTAGGGATCTAAAATGAGTTATAGTCCTAAAAAATAATAATAATTATAAAATTTTATATGTATTAATTTTTAATACCTATAAATTTTTTAAAATCACAAAAAATCTTCACAAAACTCCCAAACAAAAATTCACAAAAAAAGGCATGCTTGTTACCCACAAGGTGACCTAGAGATTTTTTCAATGATTTGAGCCTATTTGTAATTGGTTTTATTTTAATTAAAATTTATTAAGACCTATAAATTATTATAAAAACTATAAAATCATTTCATTTCATTTGAAGTACTTGAAACACTCATTTCTAACTCCATTTGTCAGTGAAAAGGTGAAAACCCTTGATTTTCTTCATGATCAGACCTATGCTTTGCGATTTTATATCTCATAAAGTATATTAAAAAAAATAAATAAAATTTAAACTTTAAATTATATAAAAATATACCTTCATGTCAAATTTAAATATATTTTATTTAATAAAACTCAAAATATGTACTTTTTGGTGTTTCCTAGCTTGCACAATTTCATTTCTGAATTCCTCTATCCCTGAGTTTTGATATTTTATTGAGTTTAATGAGGGATAAAAAAAAAATTTAAATAGGACCTTTAATATCCCATATAATTATTCAAACCATTATATATACTTACATAATCTCTTAAACCTCTAAAAAATGCCTTTTTGACTGTCTCTCTTGCTTGCTTAAAACCCTAATACATGTACCTTTGCCTTTATCCATTATGTAACTTGAAATTTTGATTTATTATGGTATATAAATTTAATTTTATTTCCATAGGATCTCAAACCACTTTTTATTTCCAAAAAATAACTCAAAAATGCAATTATATCTCTTAAAACTAAGTCATTGGGGTTTAAGAAGGGTTTTATAGCACTTGTTCTTCTTTATGATTGTTCATAAAGTTAAGACACTATAAATAAAAAGTAATAATGTAATATCTGGGTAATATGATCCCTAAACTCCAAATAATACATTTTTAACCAACTCTTCTTCACCTTCATGTACTGAGCATTTGAAAATTACCTTCACTGGCTTTTAACTAGCTAGTTAGAGAAATAGAAGAAACCTCTGTCAAAATTTGGACTTGTGAGTTTTTCTTAAGCATGTTTTTGGACTTATGAAGGATTTATTATGTTTTTAATACATTTTAAAATCTTAAATCCATGAATGGATTCTTCTTTATAACCTTCACATAAGCAACTTTGACCAATGGTGACAAAATTATTAATCATTATACAAAAGAAAAAACCATACAATTAACATGTGTCCATCCAATATACCTTAAAATATTAGAAAGACCTATTATTTAATAAAATTTTACTAGAATTAAATGGTTTTATCATCCCTAAATAAAATTCTCAACAATGAAATTAAATTTGAATCTAAATAAATGAGGCATAAACAAGAGTCAGTTATTGATCCAGGTGTCATTTACTAGTTTTCATCCTTTGCACACTACTTAGCTACCCTTTTAGGTTTTCATATAAGTAGTGTAATATCCTACCAAACTATTATGTTTTCAATATAATATCATAACTAGGTATCTTTCCTTTATGATTTTTTAACTAGCCTGAGACCACTCTTAATGCTTAAGGCTATCTTACAAAATTATGCAAAGATCTATTAAACTACAAAATTAAGGTACACATTACCTATTGGGTAGGTGGTGGTGAAATAGGAAATGGATACATATTTTTTTTTAATTTTTCTTTCTTTGGTTGGTATTATATTGACCCACTTGGTTATGTAATTTTTGGTGGTAGAGGCTATTATTGTTGGGTGTTTGCTTCAGGTTACATGGTAATATTTTTCTATTTTAGGAGTTGTTGAATTTGTTGTGGTGGAATAAATTGAAGCTCATCCACAAGTCAATAAATTGAAGGATCGATCTATGAAATATATTGATTTATCATCTTCTAATACATTAACACTTCCCACACAATATAAATAATTATGTGTTATGGGATCTAGATTACAATAAAATTTTGCACATCTTCATCCTATGTGATGGTAAGAGTGTTTTAGCACTGGATGCCTTGAGCTAAATATCTAGAATCAACTTATCTAATTAATTTTCTTGTATTTGAGATTTTAGGCTAGTAAATGTTGTTCACAATGCCTCATTTTTCCAAGCCTAGACTTTGTACATGGTGGCATCCCTCAAATCCATCAATTAATTAAGGGCATTTATCATTACATCTAAAGTAGCCTTCTAATCATCCATTACCAATTTAGCTTTATCTAATGTTATAAACTCTAATTGAATAATGGATAATGATTAGTTAAGGTGTTGCTTCCAATTCATCATCCCTTATATGATTTATTTCACTTGATATGTATTAGTTTCCAAAACATTCTCATATTCTTTAATCAATTCACAAATTGCCTTTATTTCTGACTTTATGTTCTACTATTGTGCTCATAGTGCTTAAAATTATTACATAGCCAACCAGTCTTTGGTTAATTACTTTAGTAATTCTATGATTTTTTTCTTAAAACATCACATGGTCACCTAAGACTTGTGTGAACAATGTTGGATATTTTTTTATTGATTAGTTGGTGTACTTTTTAAAGAACTGAATCAAGTCTATATTATTTCCTCACAGTTATAAAATATCTTGTTCTAAGTTTAAAGCCCTTTGTGAAATGGATTCCTCAAATGTAGTTGTACCTTCAATATATTTGGTCAATATTAGTTTATAAATATATAGAGATGTTTCCATCATAGTGGTAGTAAGTTCCATGGATTTGGTTATAAATATTGTAGGTGATAATAATGATTGAGCTAAAAGAAGTGATAAGGTGGTGAACTGGGTGGATGATATGAGAACATCACACAACCACTATCTTGTGATTTGAGGTTTTAGTTTCAAATCTTCCTCTTATGTACCTACTTTTATTTTGATCTAGTGTTTTATTATATGCTATACTTCTTATTTATCTTTGGATTCTATATTTTTTCACTTAGGCCTCAACTTTAACCTTGTCCTTAGCATCTATCTCAACTTGGGGCTTGGATTGTTCATTGGCCTTAGCCTTAGCTCCATCTTTAATTTTATCTTTGTCTTCTACTTCATCCTTAGCCTTATTTTTAGTGTTATCTTTGGACCTATCCTTAATTACTTATGTTTTATCTACATTCCTATATTTTTCTTCTTTCTTATGTTACTCCTCTTTAGCCTTTTCTAGCACATCTTTTTCTTCATTTTTTTATTGTGTAACCTATGGTTCTTACTAGTTTCTATGTTCTTCCTCTTATTACTTTTTCTATACCTCCACATCTTTGACTCATTTATTGAGAGCCTCTACTTCCTTATCTTTCTTTTGTGCAGCCTCTGATTTGTCAACTTGCTTCCTTATAGCCTCTCCTTCTTCAACATGCTTTTGGAGGTCCTCCTATACAACTTCTTGTTTTTATTGTTTTTTTTATGTAGCTTCCCATTAATTATCATCGGATTATTATGTATATACTTGTTGCTTTGATTTTTTATATTTATTTTCTCATCTTTTTTTTTAATTTCCTCTCAACCTTATTTTTCTCCTCCTCTAGATCTATTAATTCTTGTACATATTTTATTTGTGGTTTTGGATACAATAAATTTGTTTACTTAGGATCCTCCATGACCTATGATGTGTCAATATTATTAACTAATTAGGTGTCTTCTCAAAAGGTTGATTCCAAAAACATACTTTTTTATGCAAATGTCTTTTTTTGTGGATGTGGGTGGAGGAATGGGAGTTTTCTTGATATTATTCATATCTTGGGTTTGAGGTTGTTATTTTACTTTTTGTGTTTGCTATGCACCAATCACCTCTATGTATTCTCCAAAGGATGGAAAACTATCATTTACTTTGAGAGATAGCCTTACCAAAGGATGACTCCTTAGTTTTCATGTCAAGAGTAGAGGTAGACTTTCTTATGTAGGCTATACTTCTTGGTATGTAGTAGAAGATCCTAAAACTAGATCTCTATGTAGTATTTTGGTTTCCAATTGTTTTGATATGCTTCCTTACCTATAGTGTCAATAATGATTGAGGGATTAGGTTGAGTAATATTGACCTAAATGTCATTCCTTACTTGGTTTATCACCTAACAATTTTGTATTGCTTTCTAAATAAATAATTTCATCTCTTCCTCCTACTCATATACTTCATTTCCAATGTATTATAACATGGCATGTATGACTTCTTTCTCCTCAAATCCTATCTCTAGTAAGTCACACTCACCTACTATCTTTGGCACATTTGGATTATCCAACCTTTTGTTATGTGTCCTCTTATTGGATGTTAGTGGTGAAGCTCCTTGTATGAGTACCTTCATATTGCCTTTATCTTATTGCATGGAAGCTATTAATGTTTATGGTGGCACCTATAGTTATGCTTTTTATTGTCCTTGTGTCTATTATGACATTGGTTATTGTCCTTCTAAGGGAATATATCATACATGTGGAACCATCCTCATAGATATAACTTTTTGCCTCTAAATTTTTACTTGTGCATCTAATATTATGATAAATAATGGCATTGCAGTCATTGTTGGAGTTGGTAACTCATGCACCTTGATATTGATGTCATTGTGTGGTTTTAGAAATAGCGCATGTTGCCCAAGATATTTCATGACATCTTAGGGTATTTAAAGGTATGACCTAATCAAGCCTAGATCTTTAATCCACTAGTTTTTCATAATATTACCCCATTTTGGTCCACACAATATTTACAAAGGTGGTATCAGGATGAAAATATACATCTAGATTGACCAAACCTTCTATAAATGTCTACTACATGAAACAAATAAGGAACACCAATAATTTATATAAGAATTTTTGGGAGGTACCTATGAGGATCTTATCCATGTTGGTAGTTAACTTTAAGGTTAAAAATTGGGGCTAGTTTAAGTCTTTATGAAGTTGTATCATGCGATACATAATATCTATCAACCTTTTTATTTCTTACTTGGTCTAATTTATGGTTTTCCAAAACTTTTTTGTAATGCATTCAACTATAATGTGCACTAAAACATCATCTATGGAATCAATTAGGATTCATATACCTTCCCTTATTGTATACTTCTCCCTGGTGTCTAAATGAATTGGTGAAGTGGTAGACTTATAGAGGAGTATGGATTTTCCATGGGCTAAGAGGCCTATTTCCCATGCCATGAAATTATGATATATTGAAATAAATAAATAAACCCATTCATTATAAATACTCAAAATAGTAATAATTAACTCATCAAGTTTTCCAAATATGTATATCTTGATCATTCTTTATAAATATAAACCTTGTAATGGATGTTGGAGCACTAAGGCTCATGCTTGTGTAGTTTCTTATGGCCCAAGAAAAAATAGAGTAGCTTCTTCTTGATTAATGAAATTTAAGTGGTCAAAATTGATATATTTGGTTTATCAGAGACCTATTTCAGTCCCCATCTCCTCCTTTATTCTGGATCTCAAAAGAAATTTATGCATAAGAAGATGTTTTAAAAGTATATCACAAAATACACCTATTGGTAGAAGTATGTAATGTTTATGTGTTGTTTGTGCACTTATTTACATAGATTTTGTCACCCAAATCCATGTGGTTGACTCTTTTAAATGCACAGATTTGGTTGTGCATGAGTTCTCTCAAAAAATTAATATCACTTGATGTTGTTTGATCTGATAGTGACAATTTAATGTCTAGAGACCTTGTTTTATTCATTAGAAATTATTTGGTGTGATGTGATATCCTTTTATATATCCCATTTTTTTATGATGCCACCTATTAGTTATCCATGTATTCCACTTTGGGTAGGATGTAACTATATAAACATAATATTGTAAAACTTTATCAACTATAGATGATTTATCTCTTGCAAGAACCTATCGAGTCTCAATCTCTTTGAGTGCATGCCTTAAGGGGTGAATTAGGAAAGGGGTGGGTAGACCATTAGTGATTTATAGGATTTTTTTCCCTATACTACCACTTTTTATCATTCAAAAAATCTCTTAAAAACATTCCCCTAAGCTTTGTGTCCTCTTTTCCACCCTCCTCTAGTCATTTTTTACCTTCATTATCCTTTCACTAGCCTAAAATATTTTTTGATGGTTTAAAATACACTGTCAAACTCACTAACCCTATACTCTAATTGAAAAAACTTAGTTAGGGTCTAGGTCATCCCTTCACTAACCTATAATAGGACCTAATTTGATTTTTTTAATAATGATATAGAGTCGATTGGGCTGACTCTATCAACTAAACTCTTAGAAAGGATTAGGGTTAGATTTACATTTATATACACACTCATTTCATCATTTATTAGGAATAAGAGAGAATAAAAAGAGAGATATATATTTTTAATCTACTTAACCACCATTATACTTGAGTAACATAACTTAGGGTTTCATACTTTATTCATAGATATAGATCTTATATTGTGTAGAAGTCTTTTGGATGTATAAATAGGTTGTGTAGCCTATAGATGACTTATCCCTATTATCCTTACATACCACAAAAACCTCTTGTAAATCACCTTTTCCAAGGGAGAGATTGAGGCTTAGTGGGCTCATATTCAAAGGTAAGTATTCCTAATTATGTTCCTCCTTTGTAAGAGTATATAGATTATTATTTATACTTCTCTCCCATACATTAAGATTCTATATACATTGGCGTGAGTAAATGTATTCTATCCATGTTTAATTTTTATGTTTATTATTCCCACTTTGTACCAAAATATTTGGTGAGCACTATATTATACTTTAATTTGCTTTGGTCATTTACTTAATTAGTGAATATGAAAACATAGAACCTAGTTAGGGTTATTACATAGTTATTCTTAGTTGGAGGCTTTGGAACCCTCCCTAGTGAATTTATTTTTGTAAGAGATCCCTTAGATAAATATAGTAGATTAATCTTATTCATGACCTTGAATATCTAATTTATCAACAATAATAATTGTAACAAGGATTTATCTTCTCTAAATTAGGTTTGATTTATAGATCAATTGCATTTCAATTTGTATAAATTTTGGTGAACCTGACATGAATCAAACCCTTGAAAGTTATCTTTTGCTCCATAATTTTTATAATTTTATTATAATTTTATTATTGTATCTAACCAATTGTTATATTTCTAACTTTTTTTTAATAGTTTTAACACAGTCACTTCAAAATGACTTTGTTTTGACTATGTAAGTCTTTATCAACTACATGTTACTCAATAAAGTAGTTTGACATAATATTCTTCCTGAATTATAGATTACCATACACTATAAAATATGTCAACTATATCTTATATTTTATTCTATGAACATACATCTCAAAAAACACTATCAAATGGTTTGACTCTAATCATTTTTCTTCAACATACAGGGTTTTGTAGAACTTTGTCTAACAAGTTAGCCTAATTTTTAGAGTTTGAAAGTAGAAATTAAGAACTAAAGCATAAAAAATTTCAATCTAAATCATATTAAATCCCACCAAGGTTCCTTTCTCATCTCTCTCTATCATTTCAATTATTCTTTTAGTTATCTTTTTTATAAGTTAGTATTCTTCAAAATTGCAAACCTACAGCTAACTAGGTCAACCTAGTCAACTTAGTTTTGTAGTTTATCTTTTGTCTAAGAGACATAGTTGATTTTATTGAATTTTTTCTTAAATATTATTATTTTTAATGATAAAAATGACCTATTTGAATCTATTTTGTATTATTTACATATAGTATCATTGTTGTCATTTAGACTTACACCTTTATGAAGGTAGTTTTAGGCCTTCACAATCTAAAGTAACATGGAGAGAATCCCAAGATGTGGGTGGAATAATAGGTGGATTGAATCTATAGATTATAATGGATAGATCCCATTGATCTATCAATTAGGATCCCTACTCTACACTACCATCTTGGAAAGGAAAAGGGAGAAGGTAAACTAAAATGACAACCTATCTAATTGGGGTGATACACTAAAATATGACCTCCATTTTTATAATATGAACTAAGAGAATGAAAAATAACATAAAATTAACTAAAATTATAAAATTTAAGTATCCAAACATCAATATTTCACATAGAGTCTTAGGTTTGATGCATGATCTAAGGCACATATTCAATGGGTCTCTCAAAGACACTAAGGAAATCTAGCACTTACAATAAAAAAAAGATCATTATAGCACACTATGAAACCTAAAATGATGATATTAACACTTGAAAATTGGTATGAAGGAAAGGACAAGATGAGAGGAATAAAAAACTATCACTTTCATCTCCAAACAAACCATGAAAATGTACTAAAACAAGCTTTTGAGGAAGTATGGATTATGTCTTTATTCATCAAAATATGCAAGTAAAAATCTTTTTTGAGAATTTAATTTCCATAACTGAGGTTAAGGATCATTTTTAATGCCAAAAATTAACTTACATATAGAGAAAATGAGAGAGAGAGGAGAGACAAGAGACAATAATCCCTAAAACTTGGAAATTTGATCTTTCCTTTTTCTTCATCAAAACCCAACATAGCATTTTTTTATTAATATTTATTATCATTGGTAAAAATGGTGTATCAATTCATGTGATATTTATTTGTAAATTTTTAATTAAGTCCTCCTCCATTATTTATGATGTTTGACCCACATAGGTGCCTTGATTCTTGCATAACTCACTATATTCTTAGAGAATAAATCTTCACCCTTGAACAAAGGTCTTAAATTCCTAGAACAAGTAATATTTAAATTATTCCTCTTATTCATTGATTAATTCACTCTAATAAGTTTAGTTTTTTAGGAACCTTTGGGCATCTTTTGACTGTCTTTTGACTAGGCATTAGAAGAGAAAGAGTCCTATTTACACTTGTTAGAGACCTTTTCCAATGCTCCCTTTCAATATGATTACTTAAATACTTATTCCTAGATTTAATATGGCATGACATATCCTTCCTTAACTTGATAAGTCCTTGAAATATTCTATATACACCCATTTTGGCTTCTAGCTCCTTGAAATATTCATTTTACACTATGGCATAGAGGGAAAAGGAGGAGTTTTTTACAACCTTGCATCAAACCTACACTTTTACATCAAGGATGGATTATTTATGGCACACTCAACCTATTTAAATATTATTTAAATCACCAATTACTCTAAAAATCTTGATTTGACACTCAAATCATGCATTTTCCATGTATTCCTTGTAACCTTGTTTTCCTAAAAAGCTCCTTGTATAGGATAAATTAGAAGTGATGATGCAAAAAAAAAAAAAAAATTAAATATTCTCCCACAGGTCCGTATAAAATTTCATGGCCAAAATACAATATTTGATATACTTTTTAGCCCATTTAACTTGATAAATTAGGCTTAATTAGCCCTTTAAGCCCTATAAGAGAAATTTCATTTTTGGGAGATCACAGAGGTTTAAAACCTCAAAAAAGTGGTTTATTGACTTTTATAATTCCCCCACCATGATCCATGTCAATTTTTATGGTCTGGAACCACATGAAAATAAGAAAACCATGAAATGGCCTTACGAAGGCTTGTCTTTTGAAGGCATTTTATGATTAGTCCAAAAGAATGGAATAGTTTGGGCACCTTTGGATGATTTATTATTAATTTTTTTTATCTTAATCAGGTAAAACAAGTCTTAATATTACTTTTCCATTAATTGGCATCTTTCTACACTCCTTGAAACATTCATTTTAGCTCAAAAACGTATTATTTTTACCCAAATCCATACAAGTGAAGCTACAAAAAGACCATGTGAAGGACCCTATGAGAGTCCCCTACAACCTCTGGTATGTTTCATGAAGAAAATATGTGGTTTGATGTGGTTTACAACTCTAAACCTACAAACTTGTTCAAAACAAGGTTTTTAGAGGTTTTTATGCTTGTTTTCAATATTAACCTTTATTCATAAAGTTGTGATGTTGAAATTGAAAAAAAATTCCACAAATTGGAATCTCAAGACCCTATCCAACTTTTCCAAGCTCCTTTATCTCCCATTCAAAGTTTCCAATAAGATATGAGAAATCCAAATTGCCTACTAAGGTTGATTCTTACATTCTGTGCACCCTGTGATGAGACTGGGCCAAAAAATGGATTCTTTAAGGAATTATTACTCAAAAAACTAGATTTAACACATCAAATATAACCCCATCAACATTTTTCAATGATTTTAAATTTTCATTCGACCTTGTAAGTCAAAATGACCCCCTGTTGGGCAAAAGGCCTAGTCTAGGATAGTGGGGTTTGAGTGCAAGTGGCCACCCACCAACACATATGAGTGTTTTCTCATAATTAATAGGATTAATTAATGTTTTTTCACACTAAATATAACTTATTTCATCATAAAAAATCACCATAAAGTGTTCCAAGACCACCCAACACTCATTTTGGTCACTTTCTCATCATTTTTTGTCTTCATGCATGCTTGAAAGTGGCCTACTTCTGAGATAAAATAGAAAATATGTGCCATACTTTTCCATAAATTTTTAATATATTAAGGGTTATTTTGGGTCACAAGGACAATATTTAAAAAAATTTAAGTCAAACTGATGCATCTAGCTCCCTCAAACTCCAAAATTCCAAAAGCAAACATTCTAAGCATTGACTGTGTGCAGGGTTTTGTAATCATGGCTGAAATTTGTCTTTTTGTGAGTGTTTATGACCATTGGGTCTTCTATATAACCTCCATTTAAATATATTAATTATTTTACATGTCTAAAACAGATCATCAAGCATCCTTTATAGGCTCCAATACTCATTTTGGTCACATTTTCTCCATTATTTGTCTCCATGCACGCCTAAAAGTGGCTTATTTTTTAGACAAAATAGTGAATATGTGCCCTATTTTCCCATGAAAAAAAATATATGAGGATGTTCCTTAGTTCATCAGGACCATATACAAATTTTTTTTTGTAAAATTGACCTTTTTAGCTCCCCCAATCATCAAAACTCCCAAGGCAAATTTTTCAAGCATTGACTATGTGCAAAAATGGCATATGGATTGTATGTTGTCTCATTTGAAACTATGCTACCCGTGTAGGTTGTTTAAAATATCCAAGGTAATTGGGAAATGATATTTAACTTATAAATTTCATGTCAACACTATTAATTATAACCATGTTCCTATTCATTAACCTCTTTACAACATTCATAAAGAAGGATTTCTTCATAAAACTAATGGGAACAACATTGGGTCTAGGATTGACCCAATCACCATCTTGTGTACATAAACATGAATGGATGATCATGTCATCTAAAAAATTTCATCATATTTACCTTTTAGTAAATTTTTTTTATCTAAAGGTGTGTGTTTGGACTTGAAGCACCATCTAGGTATCTTTTCACCATTGGTTGTAGGTCTTTACTTATCATTCGCATGTTTGCATGAATCCTTTACATTGTGAGACTCCTCCATGCCCACCAATAGTCAAGACATTATCTCTAAAACTTTAATGTGTGTCACTTTGAGCTAGGAGGTAGAGGTACCTACAGTATGTTCTCATTTTTTTATGGTTATCGGTCTATCTCTTTGAAAACCTTCATAGCCTTTTTTTATCGTGTTTTTCATCCTAATTATCCCAAGTATGGACTAGGATGTAGGTGGGTATGCTCTAACTATAGGATGATTTTTCCAAGATATTATCATGTCTTAATGATATTTTTATGACTCATACTCCCATATGAACTACTAACACTTCATTCAAGGCTTCAAAATGCTAAAATCATCACTTGGCTATAGGTGATGTTTTCATTATGAAGTTGACTATATGTTTCATCTTTTATGGTTGTACATCCATCTTAGGAACTATAATTAGAAAAATATCTTGGATATAAAGTTATTATTTTTCATTGAATTACATGCCTATGACTATTTTCAATAAGAAACATCTGATAACCCATAAACCATCACCTTCCTTCAAGTAAACCTCTATGATTGATGGTCATGATTGTGTACTTCAATAACTTACCCTTGTACAAATAGAGGATAGGGTATAAGGTGTCTTAGAGGGATTTGTATAAATACATGACAAAGGATCAAGAATAATATTTTTATCCAAGATTGTTATAGTCAAAATGATGCCTTTAAGTATTTTCACCTTAATAAAAACTTCTCAACTCAGTGATATACCTATTTAGTTGTAGCTCAAACTAATGAGGGTCCAAGATTATAAACCCTTGGATTCTTTTTATCCATTTGTTATAATGTTTACTCTATCATTATTTAAGTCTATCATGGCTATATATTTCTATTTTACACTTGGATGTAGGTCTATATTTTACTCTATTAAGCCTCCATGCTTCAAAAATTTACTCAAAACTCTAATTTTATACCACTTAAGCAAACTCCTTAGGGTCTATCATGAAAATTCTAATACCAATAATGAAATAATATTTTTTATTAGTCATACTTGACCTTGATAGGTCTCCATTTATAAATTTTACCTACTTGGTTGTATTCAGTAGTTGTAGGTCTCCATTTTCTTAGTTTGGTATGACTGTGTCATCACTTTTATGAACCATCCACATGATATCTATTTCATAAATCATCATGGTTCTCATGAGTAATTTCCTTGGGAAATTGATTGCATTAGATATATAGACCCTTTTTTTTTACATCCTCAATGCTAACCCAAATTTGGTATGCTCCTCAAGCAGTAGGTGGACACAAGTATTGGTGTACGGGTTATCCAAGATATGGTTTTAGAATATGAAACCCTTAGAGTCCTTTGAACTATTTTGAATACCTGGTTCATATTCATGAAGTTTAATTCCCTGATTTATGCTTGTAGTGTTAGCCTTAACAATTTAATAACACACAGAGTCAAAACCCTTACTATCCTTATAGACAGTTGTAGGTGCCTTATCTTTGCAATATTGGTTGGGTAAGGCAAGGTGGTCATTCTTGGTGTGATAATCCTAGACTTATTTAATATAATCTCACCTTAATAATTACTTATCATTCATTATCATAAACTACCTAATTTATTCTCACATATTTCTACCACTTAACCTTCTTGGTATTACAACATGACTATAAGCTTATGATAGGACTAATGAAGATGTCCCCTTCTTTGAATTAGGCTCTCTTAGGGAAGTCAAGATCTCACTTGTATGTGTTCTTCCTTACTTTTGACATAACTTAAACATTGATACCTCAATGGCCTTGTCTATAGACCTATGAAATATAACTTCATGAAACTTATCTTGCCCTATTCCTTACATGATGACTGTATGCATGTATGCTCTACTGTAGGTGTCCCCTTTTTAGGATCTAAGGTTTCATGCCCATAGATTCTTTGATCCCTTTAGCATCACTCATATCATGGATTTAAATCAAAGACATCACAAACTAATCAAACATGACCTTTGCTAAACCTTCTTTTATTTGACAAACCCAAGCCAATGGTGGTAGTTGTAAGTGTTTTTTGCTCTTTGATAGGGTATGGGACCAACATGACTTGAAACTTTGTTAATTTTATTCTCTTTGAGGGTTCAAGAGAGAGTGTGGAGGTTTAGAAGCATGGTTCAGGCCTATAAGGGGGGATATATGGGTGAAATAACATGGAAATGGAGTGATAAGGAATTGAAAACACTAATGTAGGGTGAAAACATAGTATGATGGTAGAGATGAGGTATGAAATGATAGTGAAATGGATGGGACTTAAAATGGATGGCAACACCCCTTATTCAACCAACTACTTATACTTGGAGAACCATAAACCCATGCCTAAAAATCCATGACATTTTTAAAGGATAAACAAATCATACATGGATTAATATGAAACCTTAAACACTTAAAAAAACCTTAATTTCCCCAAAGAAACCTTAAACTTTGCTAAAGTGGAATAGTGACTTTAGGGTGGCAAAACGAAGTGGTTTTTAGACCTTTGAGGCTACAAAGGAGATCTAAGAGCTTATCTACCATGACATGATCTATCTCAATCATCATTCAGACATATTTTTTAATTATTTTAAGCCACATCTAAGCTCGATAGCTGCCATAAATAGTCTAACATATAGTGACCTTCAAACATTCATGAGTTCTTCCTTTGAGGCCTATTAAGACAACAAGGGCCATTGGACATTCAAAAATTATTAGAATCATTAACATATGTATGAAGTATCTATTACTCGGATCAAATCTCTTGAAAAAGTCATGAAACTTTGGCTTATTGCACGGCTACCCCTATAACTTCAAGAAACTCAGTTCAAACTCTCTCAAAGGAGATATTTATAGAATGGAGATCTTTGAGCCCTTACTTGGTAAATAAACATGTTTCATGAATTATATAATCAATGATAACATATAAATATTTAAAATATTATGGTGAAGTCATATTTTGACTCAAAATTGATCCAAGAGACCATTTAGAAAGACAATGAAAGGAAAGATATTTTATTATATAAATTCCTTCTTGGAAGGAGTTATCAAAGTAAAAAAGATGAAAATGAGACTAATGACACCTAAAATAATTACCCAAAACCATTCCTCTTCATTATTTATTGATATTGATAAATAGGTCCAAAAATAGACCCCTCTCAGATGCATAGGCTAGAGTGACCTCCTGTCACTCTTAGCAATTTTTCATAAATATGAAGCCCCAAATATAAAAATAAATTCAACTAATTACAAGATTAATCAAACATATATAAATTTTCAAATTTTTACCTTCCAAATCTCTCTCCTCTTCTCATATAGAGCAATTGAAAACTACCCTTTAAGGCATGCAAGAAAGGACAAAATTGGAGCAAAGTTAGATTTATCAAAATTTTCAGCTATAACTTCCTAAAAACCACTTATATGACATTATAAGGATCAAATTAATCCTATATTATTATTTTATCACAAAAAACCTTTGAAAACCAAAATGAATTCCTCAAAAGGGCCTATTTTTACACTAAAAATGCTATTTTCACCAAGAAGCCCTAAATGAAATGTTGTAAAATATTTTAAAATATATATCACTTGTATGATGAGGTGAATAAAAAATTAATAAATTTTATTCATAATTATATACTATCAAAACCTTCTTTGAATGGCACAAAATGGTCAGATTTTGTATATAAATGAATCATGAAGTTAGTTTAGAATGTGGTCAACCTTACTATCCATATTTTAGGCATGTAATTATGTTTAAAAATCATTTTATACTAATCAAGACACTCTATACTCTTATCACCTCTTAAAATGGCTCAAAAAGGCCAAAAATTGACTAAATAAGCATAAGACGAATGAAGGGGAAGACCTTAAATCACCTAAAAAACATTAATACCTATTAACCATGGATTATTAAATTATTTTTTAGGACAAAATTTTGACTCACAAGGATAATTGACATGGTATGTAAAGTTTCAAATGGTAGGGGTGACATTTTGACTTGTGAGGTCAAAATTATCAACATTTCGGCAACTCAACTGGGAAGCATGTATAATATGCTTGAGAACCAGACCATATACATGACATTTAAACTCAAAAAATAATGAAAAATCTGATCCATGATTGTAATTACAGCTTTTGATTTTAAATAAGACAACTCCTTCCTTCAAAACAAGAAGGGAAACACATAAAATAGGAAAACTAACTAAACAAAGCAAATGTGCAAATAAAGCACTTATTTGGGACAAAACATAAATAAAATAATGTGGTTGAACAAAACCTATAGGAAATTAAAATAACTATTTACAAGGAACTTATCTCTTCAGTATCAATGTTTCAAATGTATCCCATTGACTGGGATTGGAAGTTCTTCACCATCCATCTTTGCAAGTTGGAAGGCACTATGGGATTTGCAATTGGAGATTATGTATGGGCCACTCTAAATGGAATGAAACTTTGTGTGCCTTCTTCATTTATATATATCCTCATCCCATTTGAGGACCAAATCTCCTTCTTTGAAACTTTGTGAAGAAGTTCATTTATCAAAAGCTCTTTTCACTTGTGCTTGATGAATTTCCATGGCTAGAATGGACTGATTTCTTATCTCTTCCAACTCCATAAGCTCAACATACCTGATCTCCATAGGATCATTCTCTAAAAAATCAAGTTGATGCATTAGTTCTAAAGTAGGAAACTCAAGATAAATGGGTAACCTTGCTTCTTTACCATATATCAGCTTGTATGGAGAATTGGCTATTGATGTTTTCTAGGTGATCCTATCAGCACATAGAGGTGACTCAACTTGAGATGCCATGACCTATAATTGTCTTCAATAGTCCTTCTTATGATATTCAATAGGTTCTTATTAATGGGCTTAGTAAGGCCATTGTCTTGTGGATAATAATTTGAGGAAGTGCTAAGATAAATTCCATGTTGGACAACCCATTGGCTAATCATAGTTCCAACAAAAGCCATTGCATAATCAAAAATAATAGTTGAAGGAACTCCAAATCTAGTAAGAAAACTTCATATAAATCTATAACATTGGTTTCATTTGATTCTTTCAATGCCACTACTTCTATCTAATGTGTGAAGTAATTTATAGTAGTTAGAATCCATTTATGTCCTAAACTTGAAGGAGGATTTATGAGACCAATGAAGTCCAATCCCCATTAGATAAAGGGCTGATCCACTACAATTGGCTGGAGAGGTAAGGCTTCAAGTTTCACTTTTCCTATAAACATAGCACATTGTTTGCATTTCCTAACCCATGCATGGTAATCACCAAATATAATAGGCTAGTAGTACCCACCTCTCATGATCTTAAGGGTTGTAGTCCTTTGCACAAAAATGTCCACCATGTCCATCATATAAATCTTCAAGCAATATCTGAGTTTGGCTTGGCTCTATACATCTTAACAACATACCATTGATATCCTTCTTGAAAAAAACACCATCAACAAGTAGAAATGTAATTGATTACAATATGAAATATCTTATTTTTAAAGCACTTAGATGAGAGGGATAAATACCATCTTGGAGATATCTTACCAAGTCATGAAACCAAGTAGAAGGTGAGGTATGACCAATTGCAACATCTTCATCACTTGACACCAACCTAACCTCATTAGTCTCTTGCAAGTATTGATATAGATGATCACAAATCCCTTTGTCACTAATCAGCTTTGTGACCTTAATTTCCATATCATACTCCATTACTTTGGTTATCCAACCAACTCTCTTCTCATTTATATATTTGTTCAAAAGGAACTCCTTGATGCTTGGATGGGAAAACATTAGGTGTATCTTATTGTTAGATAATAAGTATATAATTTTTTTGAGAGACCTTATAACTAAAAGTACATACTTTGCAATAAAATAGTACATTGTTTCATACTCTTCCAAGCCTTGACTAAAGAAGGCTATTGGCTACTCCAAATCCTCATGATTTTGTTGCATAAGAATGCCTAAAATGGTGTCCATGTTAGCATATGTGTACAAAATGAAATCCTTTATGAAGTATGGAATTATAAGTGTAGGATCACTAACTATTGTCTTTTTAATCTCCTCAAAGCTCTTTAACATTGTTGTAAGTGGCTTAGCTAAAATGGTAAAATATAAAAAATATCTCCTTATGAAATTGATTTTTATTAATAAGATTTGTAAAGCCTTTTTGTGCTTGGGAAAGGAGAGTGAAAGAATGGAATCAATCCTTTCAAAATCTATGCTTAAACCATACTTTGAAACCACATGTCCATGGAGATTACCTACATGAACTAAGAAGACACATTTTTATGGATTTAGAGATACCCTAAATTTCCTACATCTTTCAAACACTTGCTTGAGATGAACCATGTGCACACTTTCACTCTTTGAATACACTAGTATATCATCCAAATAAAAAAGTACAAGCCTATTAAGAAGGCCTTGAAATGCCATATCCATGGCTCTCTAAAATGTTACTCTAGCATTAGATAAACCAAAGGGCATCTTTCTATATGTAAATGTCCCCCACTTGGCTATGAAGGTTGTCTTAAATTGGTCCTCTTCCTTGACCAAAATCTGATTGTAGCCACTATATCCATCTAGCAAAGAAAACATCTTTGAACCTACAACTAGCTATAAAATTTATTCCATTAATGGCAATGGATAGTGATATTTAAGTGAATCCTTATTCAAATCACAAAAGTCAACAGATAGTCTTATCTCACCATTCTTATTCTATACCAAAACAATATTTTCCACCCAAGTTGAGTGCTTGATTGGAAATATAATAGCTGACTATATGAGCTTGTGAAGCTTATCTCTCATCAAAGGCTCAAGCTTAGGATTAATGGGCCTTTGTTTTTATATCACTAGTTTAGTTTTAGCCTCTAACTCAATGGTGTGTTGATCTAGACTTGGGTCAAATCCCTTGAGATCACTATATTTCCATGCAAGTACATCATCAAATCTTGTGCATAACTCAATGAAAGATTCTTTTTGTGAAGGAGTGAATACCTTACCCAAATTCAAATTATTACTAGCTACAATATCTACATTAGCATAGTTCTCTTCTTTTATTGACAATGATGACTTCTCCTTAACTCATCATCACCACTGGAAATTTTCTGAAATGTGACCAATCCCTTGGGAAACTTATTTATTTTTAGTTACACAATTTGATCACCATATTTCTACAAGTATTTAGATTGGTTTCTTGAGGAAAACTCAACATCTTCTTACATGAATATCACAATTTTATTATCATCTTCAAACACTTGAAAATTCTCATGATTATCTAGAATAGAAGGCCTTACAATCACTTTTATGTGTGACTAAATTTTTTCACTTTTCATATCAGCTAGGATACTAAATTGTGCCCCAATGGTAGCCAACCTATATGCATTTTTATTCTCACCTATACTTGAAAATATTTAAGTAATTCCAATATTATATGCTTATAGTATCTAAGCAACAAATTTTTGCATACATTTAAACCTCTTACTTGATGAACTATGATTTCACTATCACCAAAAACTTGTAAGGTGTTGACTTTCATCTTCCTAGCCCACTACAAACCATGAACTAGTACCTCATACTCTACAATATTGTTTGAAAAAATAAATGAAAACTTAATAAAATATAAATACCTTTACTTTTTTTGATAAACCAACATCATTCCAGCCTTGGTTCCATGTTTATTCCTTGATATGTCAAAGTACAACTACCACAAACCTTCACTAGATTCATCATCCTTAACCATGGCTAGAATTGGTGCATCATTCTCATGAAGTCAACACACACGAAGTAATTATTTAATTAGATTATAAATATCATGCTCATGTAAATCTTAGGCCCACTCATCAAGAAACAAATCTGTAAATCCATCCAAAGGTGATTCATTTTCTACTCCACTAGTTTATAGCACTTCATCTGAGATGATGCAGATAGTGTTCACAACACTTGGCATATATGGATCTAAATGGAAACATGAAATAGGTTCATAATGTATTATTACCTTGGTACCATACCTAGTATTAAACATCAAATAAGTCTAATGCTTTGATAAATATCTCTCAATCTTTGAGGTAAAGTCCTTTGAAAGTCACATAGCAAAGTAAGGAGGCAAGTCTACCACAACAACATCATATTGAATAGTAACATTGGGACAAAAATTTAGTGTCAATTTTATATCTTTAATGATGCCTACCATAATTTTTTTACCCATACAATTGTAACATCCCCTTAGCATTTGGCTCATAAACAAGGCCAAGCTTGTCTGCAATCTACTTAGGCATAACTATGTTACTAGCTCCACTATCCACCATACAATTATGAACCAAAGTGTCACCCACTATCAAAGAAAGGTAGAAAGGAGGAGTTTTATTTTTTTTACCTTAGTTTTGTATATTTTTACCATCTTATGTACCTATTTTACTTTTTTTTAGTTGGCTGATCTGAATTGCTTAAGATAACACCTTCTTTCTCAATCAATTTTCGAGACAATTTAAGAGCTGAAAGCTCTTAGATGAGCATATATTTTTGTCCTAAAATGGAAATATAATCCCACATGTGAATGTTTATATTAGACTTATTCATCTGATCTACTATACTGAAATGAGACCCACTAACCTTTGGCTATAATTTTTGAAGCATTGGATGCTCACAATTTAGAGTTACTTGATGAACTTTACCAACCTCTATATTTTAATTTTATTGTGTTGTAGGGGAAACAAGTAGCTCTTTTATAATCTTAGAAAAAAAATTATGAGTACTTAAATAATTTTTCACATATTGAGCCTCATCAATGTCTCTTATTTTAACTCTAGTTACAATTGTAACTTGACCACTTGTATTTTTAATTTTAACACCCTGAGTTAAAAAAACATGATCATCCATTTGCCAATTCACATTAATGGTATCAGGCTGCCATTGAATTTTTTTAGTCTCTCCTTATGATGCCAAACTTGAATCTTAGTACTTACCTCCTTGAAAATAAAATATTTCTTATGTCATTTGTGTCATAGTGATGTTTTTTGATACCAAGGCTTGGTTCTGAGCATCATTAAGATTTTAGGGCTACCAACCTAAATCCTACATCAAGTTGTTCTGAGGTGGGATGGGAAAAATATATTTTGAAGTGGAAGGAGTATTAAGATCAAGGGATGCATATGGCTTAGATGGTGTTATAGCTCCTTGTGCTTGGTAAGGTGGTATAATCTCTCTAAAACCTTGATAAGGAGGCCTTTTATCTTCAAAGTGTTGATAGGTAGTCTAATTTTGTTGTTGATAAGGCCTATTAGATGAAAATTATTTCCTCTTGAGTTATATTATTTCATTCCCAATGGATTGTAACAAGCCTTGAAACTCTCCTATCTCACTAGTGTGACTATCAAGGGCTGTAATTTAAGTTTGAGGTGATGGAATAGGAAATAAAGATGGAATTTGAGGAATTTGAGGGGATGGTATAGACTTAAATTCTAAGAATATAGGAATTGGAAGACTTGGAAATAGCCTACTAGCTTGTATCAAATTTTTATCTACCCTTATTGCAACCTCATAAGCACCTGGTTAGGTAATACCACCCATTGATTATATCATCACGCTAATATCAGAATTGAGGGCCTTCATATGGTATAGAAATTCATATTCAGGGGATGGCCTAATTAGCATAGGTATCCTAGTCCATTTATTTTGGAATCTGAGGTTAAAATCAAACATGAACTCATGAAGAGATCTCTTTATGGTAGTTAAATATTCAACTAAAGATAGGTGATTAGATTTGTCTTCAAATTGATTTACTAAGGCTACACCCAACTGATCCCAGGTATAAATGGAGTAAGCTATATTCAATGAACAAAATTATGGAATATATGCTACATTCTCCAGGGGAATATAGGCAATGGAGGCCTTGGAAATAGCTTACTAGCTTGATATATTCCCAGAATTGATCCCATGTAAAAATAAGTAGTCTAACAGCTACATTCTCCTGAACAACATTATAGAATGAACAAAATTAGCGACATCTTAGATGTGATCAATAAGGGTTTTTTTATTTTCTCCTAAGAATAATGGGATACTCCTAAGAGAAGACATAATAATTTCATCAAAGTGGGCTAAATTTAGTGGGCTACTTCTATTGAATGGAATAAATACCTAGTTTTTGATATCCATTTGGATAGTAAGGATTGTAGTGCTTAGAATTGTAGGATAACCAAGAGACAAATGTTTTTATAATATGTATTTTTCATACTAAACCTTGATATTTTATATTATTTAAAAGACAAATTAATGAATTCAAAAGGAATACCTTTTCTAACTAACCTTGTGGTAACCTTTGGCATGAAAGAATTTCCTAAATGATGTTATGAACTCTGTAACCTAAATAATATTTAGCTTTTGATGAAGATATATATTATATTTTTATTGAAATACTTATCCTCGTCTCCAAAATTCATCTATGCCAAGGAGTAAGTGTCCCATCAGGCATGCCAAAAACTATTGTCTTCTAGACTTTCACCCTTGTGAAGGTAGTTTTAGGCCTTCTCAGTCTAAAGTAACATGGAGATAATCATAGGCTATAGGTGGAATAATAGGTGTATTTAATGTATATATTATAAGGGCTATCTCCCCTTGATGTATCAATTATGATCCCTACTCTACACTACCATCTTGCAAAGGAAAAGGGAGAAGGTAAATTGAAATGAAAACCTATCTAATTAGGGTGATACACCAAAATATGACCTCCATTTATGTAACATTCACTAAGAGGATGAAAAATAACATAGATTAACTACACTTCTCAAATTTAAGTCTCCAAAAAGCAATATTTCACACATAGGCTCAGGCTTGATGCATGATCTAAGGCACCTATTCAATAGGTCTCTAAAAGACACTAAGGAAAGCTTGCACTTACCATACAAAAAATATTATTAGAGCACAATATTAAAACTGAAAAGATGATCTCAACACATAAAATTAGATATGAAGGAAAGTATAAGATGAGAGGAAGCAAAAGCTATCACTTTTATCTCCCAACAAACTTTGAAAATACACTAAAACAAGATTTTGAGGAAGTATGAATTCTATCTTTATTCATCAAAATAGGAAAGTAAAATTATTAATTTTTAGAATGGACTTGACACAACTCAAGTTAAGGATCCTTTTTATTTCCAAAAATTTTCTTACATATAGAGAAAATGAGAGAGAAGAGAGAGAATAGACAAGAATCCTTACAACTAGGAAATTTGACTTTTCCTTTTTCTTCCTCAAAACCCAACGTAGCATTTTTTGATTAATATTTATCATCCTTAGTAAAAATGGTGTATCATTTCATGTGATATATATTTTTAAAATTTTAAGAAGTCTTCCTCCATGATTTGTGTTGTTTGACCCACATATGTGCTTTGATTCTTGCATAACTCAATATATTCTTGGAGAATAAATATTCACCCTTGAAAAAAGATCTTAAATTCATAGAAAAATTACTCTTTTAATTATTCCTCTCCTTCATTGATTAAGTCTCTCCAATTATTTTCATTTTTTAGAACTCTTTGAACATCTTTGGCCTTTGTCTTTTGACTAGGCATTGGAAGATAAAGAGTCCTATTTGCACTTGTTGGAGACCTTTTCTAATGATCCCCTTCATTATTATTAATTCATGAATTATTACTATATTTAATATGTCATGTCATATCCTTAATAAAGTTTTTAAGTCCTTGCAATAGGCTACATATACCCATTTTGGCTTTTAGCTCCTTGAAATACTCATTTTACACTATTGCATAGAGGGAAAAAGAGGATTTTTTTCTAATCTTGCATAAAACCTAATATTTTCCATCATGGATGGAATTTTTAGGACACACCAGACCTATTTCAAGATGATTTAAATCACTAGCTACTCCAAAAATCATGATTTCACAATCAAATCATACATTTTCCATGTATTCCTTGTAGCCCTATTTTCCTAAAAAGCTCCTTGACTAGGATAAAATAGAAGTGATGATGCAAAACCAAGACTCTTCACATGTACCCATTATCCTCCCACATATCCACACAAAGTTTCATGGCCAAACTCCAATATTTGATATGTTTTCTAGCCCATTTAGCTTGCCAAATTAGGAATAATTAGCCCTTTAAGCCCTAGAAGAGAAATTTTGTTATTGGGAGCTCATACAGGTGTGAAACCTGACAAAAGTGTTTCATTAACTTTTATAATGCCCACACCATGCTCCATGTCAATTTTTATGTTTGGAACCACCTGGAAATAGCAAAACCATGAAATGGCCTTTTGAAGGCTTGTCCTTTAAAGGCATTTTCTAATTAGACCAACAGAATGGAATAGTTTGGGAACCTTTGGATTATTTATTCTAATTTTTTTTTAATCTTAATCAGGTAAAACAAGTCTTAATCTTCCTTTTCCATTAATTGGCATCTTTCTACACTCCTTGAAACATTCATTTTAGCTCAAAAAGTATTCTTTTTTCCCAAATATGTACAAGTGAAGCTAATAAAAAACAATGTGAATCACCCTATGAGAGTCCCATAAAAATTTGGTAGGTTTCATGAATAAACTATGTGTTTTGGTGGGGTTTCCAACTCAAAACTTATAAACTAGTTCAAATCAGTGTTTTTGGAGGGTTTTATGCTTATTTTCTCTCTTAACCTTTGTTCATATAAAGTTGTGATGTTGAAATTTTAATCCAATTCCAAAAATTAGATTCTAAGGACCCTATAAAATTTTTCCAAGCTCCTTGACCTCCCATGCAAAGTTTCCAAGAAGATATGAGAAATCCAAATTGCCCACTCAAGTTAAGTCTTGCATTTTGTTCACCCTATGATGAGCTTGGGCCAAAACATGGCTTCTTTAAGGAATTATTATTCAAAAAATAATATTTAAAACATCAAATATAATACCATTTACATTTTTAAGTTATTTTAAATGTTCATTAGACCTTGGAAGTGAAAATGACCACCTGTTGAGAAAAAGGCCTAGTCTAGGCTAGTGGGCTTTGAGTGCAAGTGGCCACCCACCAACACCTATGAGCGTTTTATAATAATTAATGTGATTAATTAAATTTTTTTCACAATTAATATACCTTATTTAATCATCCCAAATCACCACGAAGTGTTCCAAGATGACCCAACACTCATTTTGGTCACTTTATCATCATTTTTTATCTTCATGCATGCCTAAAATTGGCCTACTTCTGAGATAAAAAATAAAATATGTGACATATTTTTACATAAATTTTGAATATATTAGGGGTTATTTTGGGTCACAATTACTATATTTACAAAATTTTAAGTCAATTTGATGCATCTAGCTCCCTCAAACTCCAAAATTTTGAAAGCAAACTTTCCAAGTATTTACTGTGTTTAGGGTTTTGCAATCATGGCTGCAATTTGTCCTTTTTTGAGTGTTTATGAAAATTAGGTATTATAAATAACCTATATTTTAATCTACTCATGATTTTACATTTCTAATAAAACTTATCAAACATCCTTTCTAGGTTCTAATACTCAATTTGATCACATTTTCTCCATTTTGTCTCCATGCATGCCTAAAAGTGGCCTATTTATGAGACAAAATAGTAAATATGTGACCTATTTTTACATGAAAACCAAATATATTTGGGTATTCCTTGGGTCATGATGACCCTATATACAAAATTTTAAGTCAAATTAACCTTTTTAGCTTCCCTAATCATCAAAACTCCCAAGGCAAACTTTTCAAGTATTGACTGTGTATAAAAATGGCGTATGGATTGTATGTTGTCTCATTTGAAACTGTCCTTCCCATTTAGGTTTTATAAACTCTAAAAGTTCACTGGGAAGTTATATATACCTTCTAAGTTTCATTTCCACACTATAAATATAACCATGTTCCTATTCATTAACCTCTTTGCAACCTTCATAAAGAAAGATTTCTTCATAAAACTAATGGGAACAACATTGGGTCTAGGATTCACCCAATCACCATCTTTTGTACATAACCATGAATGGATGATCATGTAATATACAAAATATCATCATCTTTATCTTTGATGAACTATGGCCTATTTTTAGGTGTGTGTTTGTACTTGAAGCACCATCTAGGTATCTTTTCATAGTTGGTTATTGGTCTTTACTTATCATTCACATGTTTCCATGAATCCTTTACACTATGAGACTCCTCCATGCCCCCAACTCGTCAAGAGATTGTCTCTCAAAATTTAATGTGTGTCACTTTGGGCTATGAGGTGGAGGTACCTACTGTAGGTGATCTTTTTTTGATGGTTATAGGTCTATCTATTTGAAAACCTATATAACCTTTTTTTACTATGTTTTTCATATTCATTATCCCTAGTACAGACTAGGTTGTAGGTTAGTATGTTCTGATTGTAGGATGATGTTTCCAAGCTATGATCATGTCATAATGAGATTATTATGAGGCATACTCCAATATTAACTACTAACACTTCCTTCAAGGCTTCCAAATGATAAAATAATCACTTGGTTGTAGGTGATGTTTTCATTATGAAGTTGATTGTATGTTTCATCTTTGATGGTTGTAAGTCCATCGTAGGAACTATAATTTTAAAAATATCTTGGATATCAAGTCATGAGTCTTAATTTAAGTATATAATTATTACTATCTTCAATAAGAAACATTTTATAACCCATAAACCATCACCTTCCTTCAAGTAAACCTTTATGATTGATGGTCATGATTGTGTACTTCAAGAACTTGCTCTTGTATAGACAAAGGATAGGGTAGAAGGTGCCTTAGAGGTTTTTATATAAACACATGACAAATTATCAAGAATAATTTTTTTATCCAAGATTATTATAGTCATAATAATTCCTTTAAGGATTTTCACCTTAACAAAAACCTCGGACCTTAGTGATATAGCTATTTGGCTATAGGTTGTCCCCATAATTGGTTATATCTCACCCTAATGAGGATCCAAAATTATAAACCCTTGGAGTATTTTTATCTATTTATCATAATATTTAATCTATCCTTATTTAACACTATCATGGCTATAGATTTCTATTTTTCACTTGGTTGTAGGACTATATTTTACTCTATTAGGCCTCCATGCTTCACAAAATTACTCAAACCCCTGATTTTACAACACTTAAACAAACTCCTTAGGGTATATCATGAAACTTATCATACCAATAATGAAATCATAGGTTCCATTAGTCTTACTTTTCCTTGATAGGTCTCTATTTGGTACTTTTACCTACTTGGCTATATTTAGTAGTTGTAGATCTCCATTTTCTTAGTTTGGTATGACTATGCCATCTTTTTTATGAACCCTCCACATGATCTCTATTTTATAAATAATAATGGTTATCATGAGGAATTTCCTTGGGCATGTCACTACATTAGAGATCTAGACCCCTTTTTTCAATCCTCAATGCTAACCCAAAAGTGGTATGCTCCTCAAGCATAGTTGTAGGTGGACACTAGTATTGGTGTATGTGTTATCCAAGATATGGTTTTAGACTATGAAACCCCTAGAGTCCTTTGAACTATTATGAATACCTAGTTTATCTTCATTAATTTTAGTTCCCTCATTTATTCTTGGAGTGTTAGCCTTAACAACTCAGTATCACACAGAGTCAAAACCCTTACCATCCTTATAGATAGTTGTAGGTGCCTTGTCTTTGCAATATTAGTTGGGTAAGGAAAGGTGGTCACTCTTAGTGTGAGCATCATTAACTTATTTAATATAATATCACCTTAAGGATTACTTATCAATACTTGTCTTTCTACCACTTAACCTTCTTGGTATTACAACATGATTGTAAGCTTTTGATGGGACTATTGTAGGTGTCAACTTCTTTGAATTAGGCTCTCTTAGGGAAGTCAAGGTCTCACTTGTATGTGATATTACTTACTTCTGACATAAATTAACCTTTAATACCTCAATGACATGGTCTATATTGCTATGAAATACAACTTCATGCAACTTATCTTGTCTTGTTCCATACATGATGATTGTATGTCCTTATGCTCTGTTGCAGGTGTCCCCTTTTTAGGACATAAGGTCTCATGCCCATAGATGCTTTGATCCCTTTAAAATCACTCATATCATGGATTAAAATTAGAGACTTCATAAACTCATCAAACATGACCTTTGCTAAATCTTCTTTCATTTATCAAACCCAATCCAATGGTGGTGGTTGTAAGTGTTGTTTGCTCTTTGATAGGGTATGAGATTAGCATGAGTTAAAAATTTGTTAATTTTATTCTCTTTGAGAGTTTGAGAGAAAGTGTGTAGGTTTAGAAGCATGCTTGAGGCATATAATGGGGATTGGATGGGTGAAATAACATGGAATTGGAGTGATAAGGAAGAAAACACTAAACTAGGGTGAAAACACAATATGAGGGTAGAGATGAGGTATGAAATGATAGTAAAATGGATGGGACTTGAAATGGATGGCAAGACCCCTTCCTCAATCGATTACTTGTACTTGGAGAACCTTAAACCCATGCCTAAACATCCATGACCTTTTGAAAGCATAAAAACATCATACATGGATTAAGATGAAACCTTAAACACTTCAAAAACCTTAACTTCCCCAAAGATACCTTAAACTTGTCTAAAGTGGAATAATGACTCTGAGGTGCCAAAAGGAAGTGGTTTCTAGACCTTTGAGGCTAAAAAGGAGGTCTAGGAGATTTTATACCATGACATGATGTATCTCAATCATAATTAAAACACATTTTTAAATTATTTTAAGCTACATATGAGCTCTATAGCTACCATAAATAGTCTAGCATACAGTGACCTTCAAACATTCATGAGTTCTTCCTTTGAGGCCTATTAATAAAAAAAGGGATATTATACATTAAATAAGTATTATAATCATCAAAATAAATTTAAATTATATATTAATTATATAAAATATCTTTAAAAATGCATGAAACATTAGCTTATAGCACAACTACCCACGTAACTTCAAGAAACATAGTTCAAACTCTCTCAAAGGATATATTTCTAGAATGGAGACATTTGAGCCTAAATTGGTCAATAAAGATGTTTCATGAATTATATCATAATTTATAACCTCTTAATATTTAAAATCTTTTGTGGAACTCATATTTTGATTCAAAACTAATACAAGAGACCATTTAGAAAGATAGTGAAAGGAAAGATGTTTTATGGTATAAATTATTTCCTAGGAGTTATAAAATGAAACTAAGATGAAAATGAAACCCATAACACCTAAAATAATTACCCAAAACCATTTATCTCCATTTTTTATTGATATTCAAAGATAGGTCCAAGAATAAACCCCTCTCAGATGCATAGGCTATAGTGACCTGCTATCACTCTTAGTGATTGTTCATAAATATGAGGGAAAAAATATGAAAAAAAATCCACTTATTTAAATATTACTCATACCCCTAAAAATTTTCAAAGTGTCAACTCCAAACTCTCTCTCCTCTTTTCATACTAAGCATTTCAAAACTACCCCTCTAGGCATGCAAGCAAGGACAAAATTGGAATGAAGTTGGATTTCAAAAAAATTTCACCTATAAATTATTTAAAACCACTTATATGGCCCTATAAGGACCTAATTAATCCTTTTTTATTATTCTATCACAAAAAACCTTTGATAACCAAAATGAATGCCTCAAAAAGGCCAATTTTTGCACTAAAAAGGATATTTTCACCAAGGAGCCCTAAATTAAATGATTTAAAATATTTTATTGAATATCTCACATGTATTATGAGTGGAATAAAAATCTAATAAATATTTATCCTAATTAGATACTATCAAAACCTTCTCTGGATGGCACAAAATGGTTAGATTTTGTATAGAAATGAGTCATGAGTTAGTCTAGAATGTGATCAACTTGATTATTCATATGTTAGGCATGTAATTATCTTTTAAAATGATATTAAACTCATAAAGACACTCTATACTCTTCTCACCACTGAAAATGGCTAGAAAGGCAAAAAATCAACTAGATAAGCTCAGGACCAAATACTAACTCATAAGGCAAAATCACATGGTATGCAAAATTTTGAATGGTAGGGATGACATTTTGACCTGTGAGATCAAAATTGTCAATAGTCACCTGAACCAACTTTATATTATTCTTAATCAAGGAATTAATATCTATTTACTAGTGATTAAATCACATTTCATTTTCAATTATTTGCATGCTTAGAGTAACTCACATAGTCTAAATAGGTGGTTTTTCAAATTACCATTTTAGTTACATAATTTTACTCTTTTTCACACACTACCAAATCACTTAACATTTAAAAATCATTTAAACAATTATCTTCCCAAGGCTTACCTACTTGGATTTCATCACCAAGTGGGAAGCTGACTTGGTTTTTTGGCCAAGTATAAATACGTGTTTAATGGTATATATTGGAAAATCACCCAACACCCTTATCACTAAGGGATTGTGAAATGAGGGGGTAGGCCCCAATACCATTTCCAATATAAATCCCTTTCAACCTAAATATCCTAAAACCAACTTTAGACTACTTTCTAGTTTCCTATTTCAACCAACTTTCATATCACATTAAAATCAAACTTTATGATAATCTAATAACACTTCGAGTGAACAATTAGTTAGAATTTAATTCTCATTTGATTTCTTGCTCTTTGATCATTATTTTTTTGTGTTGGTTCAAGTTTTGTGTTGTGTGCCCCAATTAAATCAATAACATTAATCCAATTATTTATGTGTTTGCTTTCATTATTTCTTCAAACTATCTTACAGAACTTTTTTCTTATTTGTGTGTTTGCCTTCTCTCTTGCAAAATCTCATTGAGTCTAAATCTCTCTAAATCTCTCTAAGTCCATGCCTTAAGGGGTATACTTGAAAATTGGTGGGTAAACCATTAGTGTTTCATAGGATTGTTGTCCCTATAATAAAACTTGTTATCATTACAACCATCTCCTAAAAGCATTCCCTTCAGCTTTGCCTCCTCTTTTGTACCCTCCTCTGGTAATTTTCTACCTTAATTAGCCCTTCCATAGCCTAAAATAGTTTTTATGGTTTAAAATACACTATTTAACCCATCTACCCTATAATCTAATTTACAAAACTTAGTTAGGTTCTAGGTCAACCCTTGGCCAACCTAGACTAGGACCTAATTTGATTTTGTCAATAATGAAACAGAGTCGATTAGATCAACTTTGTCAGATAAAATTTTGAAAAGGATTAGGGTTAGATTAAACTATATATAGACACTCATTTCATTATTTATTAGGAAGAGAAGAGAAGAATATGAGATATATAATTCACATTTGCTTATCCACCATTCTACTTGAGGATCATAGTTTAGGGTTTCATAATTTATTTGGAGTTATGGATCTTGTCTTTTGGATACATAGATAGGTTGTGTATCCTATAGATAACTTATCCTTGTTATACTTACATACCATAATAGAGGTAATTTCATCTTCAAAGGTAAGTATTAATAAAATTTTTTCTCCTTTATAAGAGTAGATATATTTGCATTTATACTTCTCTCCCATGTATTAGGAATATGTAATACATTGATGTGAGTATATGTCTTCTATGCATGCTTAATTTTTATTTTTATTACCCCCACATTGTGCCATTAGCTTTTTTAAGCATTATATTAAAATTTACTTTTCTTTTGTCATTTACTTAGTGAATATGAAAACATAAGATCTTGTCAGGGTTATTACATAGTTTTGCTTAACTAAAGGCTTTGAAACCCTCCCTAGTGAATTTATTAATGTAAGAGATCCATTAGATAGGTCTATTAGATCTATCTTGGTCATGATCTCGAATACCTATTGTATCAAAAATTGGAAGTGTATGTAGTATGCAAAGGGAAAATGCAACTGATCTATAAATAAATCATAGTTTAGAGAAGATAAATCCTACTTACACTTCTGATTGTTGTTACATTAGATATTCAAGGTCATGATAAAGATGGATCTGCTAGTCCTAGCTAAGAGATATTTTGCCACAATAAATTTACTAGGAAGGGTTATAAAGCCTCTAGTCAAGCAAAACTATGCAATAACCCTAACTAGGTCCTATGTTTTCATGTTAACTAATGTATAAATGATAAGATCAATGTAAAAGTCTAATCTAGTGTTCACCAATGCTTGTGTCTTAAAGTGGGGGTTAGTAAACATAAAAAGGTAATCATGCATTAGATAATCCCATTTAATCTATGTATAGTTAAGACCCTAATGCATTGAGAAAACAATATATTTAAAATCCATTACTTGTGCTATTGTTATCTACTAAAGAGAGGATCAAAGTTAGAGATACTTACCTTGAAGATAAACCCATCAAGACTCAATCTCTCCTTTGGAAAAAATTGATTTGTGATATGTTGTTATGGTTTGTAAGGATCACTAAAAAAGGCCATAATATCTAGGACTTTTCCACAAACAATATTTTTCTCCAAGTAAAAATCCTAAGGTAATACTCCTCAACTAGAATGGTAGAAGAGAAGATTGGAAAAAACACAAATTAATAATTAACTCCTATTGCCTCTAAGAAATGATGAAATGAATGTGTACATATAGATTAATCTAACCCTAATCATTTCTAAAAGTTTAGCCAATAGGGTCAACCCAATTAACTCTATATTATTAATGAAAAAAATAAATTAGGTTCTAGTCTATGTCAGCCAAGGGCCAAACTAGACCCTAAATGAGTTTAGTCAATTAGAGTAAAGGTTTGATGGGGTCAACACTGTATTGTAAACCATCAAAAAATATTTTATGCTAGGGAAGGGCTAATTAAGGTAGAAAGTGACTAGATGAGGGTGAAAAATAGAAGTAAAAGCTTAGGTAAATGTTTTTAGGAGATGGTTGAATGATAATAAGTGGTAGTATAGGGACAAAACTATTAATAAGTACCAATGGTCTGCCAACCCTTTTCCTAATACACCCCTTAAGGTGTGCACTTGTTAAGGTGTGTACTTAGAGGGATTGAAACTCGATGGGTTCTTGTAAGAGATAAAGTATCAATAATTGATAAAGTTTTAAAATATTATGTGTATATAATAACCTATTCAAGTGGCTTATAATTAATGGCCTTTAGTGACCATTATCCATTCTTTAATTTTACCTATATTTTCATCACTACCTTCCTAGACTTATTTAATGACCACATATAGTTGGTTCTAAATGTCCTTCTTATAAGTTATCTCTAGAAGTTTATCGCACATTTTGATTGGAATTTATCCTTATTTTTTTTGATGTGTTGCAATGTTAATATTTCACTATACAAACACTATAATCCTATAAAAACAAATAAAACACAAAACAAAATTAAATGAAAAACCCTAATGTACATGGTGCCACTCAACACCTACTCTTTTAAGAAGGAAATATGATAGAGACTAACCATGGTAAGATTTAAGCCTACATCCATTAACATGTCTTGGTAGTATGGTTCCCTATAAATATTTTAACACAAGGATACCCTCTTGGGAAATTTCATTACTAATTTAGGTTCCCTTTCATCTGATACATAATTTTCCTTGGAATGCCTTAAACTAGATATCATAAAATAGTGTTTGTTCTTGGTGATATTACTTAGATTACAAGTTGTGATCATGACTTTTATCTTAACTTGTCAATTTATTGCATCCATTGTGCTACTTTTTGAATTTATTCCATTCTAAATAAGTTTATTACTCTTTTATCTAAATAATATTGGTCACCTAGGCTCATAACCATTGCAATACATAGACTTAAAACAATGTACTCCATAGACATTACTACCTCAAAACCATAGACAAGATGGAAAGGAGTGAAACATGTGGCCCACTTGTAATTTGTCTTGTATACCCAAAGAATAATAGGAATGTGATCTTCCCAATCATCCCTTTTCACATTACATATATTTTTTAACATGTTTCCAATACTTTGTTTGATACTTTAGCTTGTCTATTTTTTTGGGGGTGATAAGTCATGTTCTTGTGATGCGAGATCATAAACTCCTTAGTGAGATTATTGATAGTGTTATTGAGTAAATGTGTTCCTTTATCATTAACCAACTAGATTTGGTGTCTTAATATTGTAATAATGTTTTCATAAAATAATTTGGAAACATCCTTCACACCACAACTTGGGGTTACAATGGCTTCTACCCATTTGGTGAAATTATACTTCATAGAAATAATATACTTCACATGAATTCATTTTATTGGGGAACTTATAAGTCCAACAAAACTGATTCCCTACTTTTTATATGGTTTTTATATGAGTATTGGTATCAAATTCATCTCATCATGTTTATTTGGCTTTCCTATTCACTAACACACATCATAATGTTTGGTTCCATGTGAAAATTTTTAAATAAAGTTGACCACCAAATACCACTCTATAAAAAAATTCTAATAATTGATTCACCTACGAAGTGACCATCTATAATTCCCTGGTATGTTTCTTGAAGAAGCTGAGGTCATTCATACTCTAATGTTACTATATACAACACATCATATTTCTGAATCTTGTACAAAAATCCATTGAGGAGACTAAATGGGATAGCATGAGTGACAATTTATTTTTTATCTCTTTGTAGATAATGTGTAGGGAAAGTACCTTAATCTAAAATTATTGAAATATCCTCCATAATATCCAAGATTATAGAAGCCATGAATAAGTGCACATCTAGAGACTCATCCTCTATTTCTTCTATATCTTCACCATTTTATAGCCTACATAGATGATCTAGTCTGACATTTCTCATCTTGAATTTACATTGATTTAAAATTGAAACTTTTTAAATAACATGAGCTACCTAGAGATCCATCCTCAAAACATTGTCTTATTAACCAAATATCACAATGCCTAATGGCCAATAAAAATCTCAAATAATGTGGCCAATACATCATGTCTAAATTTTTGAAATACAAATAGCATAGCTAAAGATTCTCTTTTTGTAGTGGTATAGTTATTTTTGGCTATTGATAGTTTCATGTTGGAAAAATGTATGGGGTGAACCAACCCACCATCCCCTAGTTGTTATAAGATAGTTCCTAATACAATACCAAAAGCATCCACATGCACGTGGAATGACTTATTCTAATTAGGAAATAATAAAATAGGTATTGTTACCGACCTTTTTTTGAGATCGATAAATATTTCTTGGAATTATGTTGTCCATTAAAACCTTGTATCTTTGTGTAGTAGTTTTTCCATTGGCATAGATATGGCTACATATCCTTTTATAAATTTTATATAGTACCTTGTATGATAAAGAAAGGTGTGCACTTTTATAGAGTTGGTCAGGGGTGGCATCCCCATTATTACATTAATATTAGCTTGGTACAATAGAATTACATCACTACAATAAACATGGCCCAAAAGAACACCAAAAAGTGTGAATAGTAAACACTTCTTTAAATTTAGAGTAATGCACAAAGCTCATCACCATTCTAACATTAGTCAAAGTTTTGACAAATTCTATTTAAATAGATAAAATATATCCCAATCATCTAAATATATCTCTATTAAATCTTAAATTAAGTCTTTAAATGAAGTTTTTACATGTCTAGATAAAATTATTGGTGCATTCTTCAAACCAAATGGCATTACCTTGTATGTGAATGATCCCCATTCAGTTTCAAAAGTAGTCTTTTTTTTGTCATATTCTACAATCATAATTTGATGGTACCCATTGAATCCATGAATAAATGAGTATAATTTGTGACCTAAAATTGAGTTGAAGGCTTTATTCATGAATGGTATTACAAAAGGATCATTGATTCAATCATTGTTTAGTGTGTGGTAGTCTCTAAAAACTTGTAACTCTCCATATTTATTTGGTTGTATCACTATGGGACTCACCTATTCTACTTTTTCCATTAGATGAATGATTCATAATTCTTGTGTTCAATCCATTTTATCCTTTAATTATATTTTCATGATGGGGTTTAGTTTATACAAATGCTTCTTAATATTTCAAGAACACTCTTTCAACTAAATGTTCATCTCCCCCAATGATATATCCACACCTTTTATTTTAGATAATTTGGTTAGAAAAACATCTTGATAGTCTCATAGTAGTTGTAATCCCTTTGAGATTTAATCTTGTCCCCAATAATCTCCTATAGTCATAATTAGGTACTATTTCTATTCTAATGTTTTCTTCAATATTTTTCAAGGGTTATTGATACACTTTATTTGATGAATTGGGTAAAGCATCTCATAGATTGTACTCTCCTTATATTTATAGAATATTTATATTGCACAATTTGTCTTCTAATTATTTTGTGATTTAGACTAATGCTAGTTCAGCTTCCCTCTCAGGTTAAAAGAAGCCTTCCAAATCCAATTCTCCATCACTATTTCTAGATTTTTTCAACTTGTCTATTATTTTATTACAAGTCTTAATAAAAACTTCTTCTTGTTGACTTCCCTTGTAATTTTGAAGCACCAAATTTATATCATGAGTCACTTCCTACTATGATTATGACTTTTTTATAACTCCCAAATATTATGGATATCCATGACATAGAAATATTTTAAGTTTATACAATAAATTATGCACAAAAGGGTTATCATCTTCAAAAACAAATTCTAAATAAAATATTATTTCACTTGTGTCGAATGTTTGGTCTATTTCCTATTCTTTTGATGCATGTACTAGGTTTTTGGTAGTGGTGATAATGTATGGCTAAAAATGTGCACCAATACCTCCATTTAACTACTTATGTAGACCATATATATATATATATATATATATATATATATATATATATATATATATATATATATATATATATATATATATATGTATATGTATGTATATATATATATATATATATATATGTATATGTATATATATATATATATGTGTATATATATATACATATAGATATATATATATAGATATATATATATATATATATATATATATATATATATATATATACATACATCAATGAATGTATATGTCAATACATTAGCCTTATTAAAATAAAGGCCATTCAGATTTCACCATAGGTAGTAACTAAAATCATGCACGTAAAAATTCACATTCCTCCTCCTAATGTATCTTGGAATTGCTATGCATTTCCTGCCAAGACATAGTAGTAAATTTTATCGCATAGATCAATGTACTAACTCTTTGATCCACCTCCAACACATGGTACTCTAACTTAAAGATGAATTGATTAAGGTCATCTATCATAAAGTATTGAGTTAACTAACAATTAATAGTGAACACCATGCATAAAAATTAACTCATAATCTCTTATTACCTAATTTAACATGTGAGTGTTTGAGTCACAAATTATAGAAGTTGTTTATTCCCAAGGTAAAATACCCGATGGAGTAGGTTTAATATAATACATCATTATTACACTTGTATTATATAGGACATCCACTTATGTCCTATTAAGAGATCACACTAGTGGAGAGGTACGTCCTTTAAGTTAAAATTATGGTGCTGGTGATTTTATTATTACTAGCTTGCAAGATGGTTACTTTATGATATGGGATTACTCTATGTGTGGGTTTAAAACTAATACTTGATAGTTGTAAATGCATTCCTCTATGGTATTTATGCTAACTTTAAACCAACTATTATCACCATATGTATATGGTAACTTTAGCTCCTTAAGAATTATGTACAACTTTTGTTCTACTTTATTCAAAGGAATGAAATATATTTTGTCTCCTTTATGAGTCTCTAGTTGGTTTTGCATTATGTGCATAATCATTTGACCATTTTAAGCCCATTTTTTACCAATTAATGTAGGGTAATTATTCTTGGTAGTCTTCATATCAATATTTAAAAAATCACCATATAGACTTAGCTCAACCGCTCTAATCTCTACATTCTAAAGGTGACCAATCAGCCATACTCATCCATAATATATGAGGTTGAGGGTGACAAGACTATAGATTAAGTTAACCCTACCAATATTTTCATATGTTATCTTAGGATCATATTCACAGTGTTTTTAAAAGTAAATACTATGTAAGGAATTTTGTATCCTATAAGCTCAATATCCATGCTAGAGTCAACATCCAGGATTTTTAATTTTTACATACTAGACAACAATGTCTATAAATTTTTTCCCTCGCTAAAAACACTCTAAAAAATTATGCAATAAATTACTAATATTCTAAAATATATCCTCATTGTAAAGTGTACTAAATAAATTTAACAAGTCTTGTTGACCATTTTTTACCCCAAGTCAAAAAGGTCAACCCCTAAAGGTTGAAACTTGTGTTGTCATATCTTAATATCTTTTTTATAGTATTAATATCTTTTTTATAATATTTTTAATGCTTTAATGGTCTTAAAAATGTACTTATAAAACCTTATTAGCAAAGTTTAAGGTTAATTTAGATAAATTAAGGTAATGTATTATGTTGGACTTGTAGTGGTCTAATCATGTCATGGTGTGATGAGACTTGGTCAAGTGGTGGAATAAGTCCTTAAGTGTCCCTAAAATTCATTACATACCTTCATAAAATTTTATAAACATTTCATGCATGTTTGGAAAATTTAAGGTTCTTTTGTGGACTTTAAGGTATAGTTTTATGAAGAAAAAAGGTGTTTTTAACTAACTACATGTGTGTCAAAGTTCACAAAGTAAAAATATCCATACAATAAAATTTTTAAAAGTCTTTGAACCAATTATAAAATTCTCCTATATACTAAGATGTTAGAAAGTAGTCAAATTATTGAATTAAAATGCTTAAGAGGCATTTTTATACACTCATACAAACTTCAAGAGCTCATCTTAATGTGAAAATGTTTCATATATATCTCTTGGGATTATATAGGTAAAAACAACGTTTATATTCTAGGTATAGCTCCTAAAAGTGAAAAAAAAGTTCCTTCTCTGCATCACTCCATTGGCAAGCTTGTAAAGGTATTTTTCAAGTGGATGGTATAGTTATGAGAGAGAGAGAGAGAGAGTAAGGGTATACTTTTTTCCATAGTATTGGGTCCTTATTTTATTTATATTCATGCAAAAAGTCATCATATTATTATCCTAAAATTTATGATCAATAACTAAGAATCTATGGTAATCTAAAAGAGCTAGTCAACCCCAAAAGATTATTTTTCTATTTTAAAATGGAATTTTAAAGCTAAATAAATGCATGATATAAATTTAATAGGTTTTTAAGGATTTTTAAATGCATTTTTCACATTTATACAAGTCCTCATTGTCATGTGTTGTATAATTTAGCAATAAAATCTTTTTTTTGCATAGTTTACAAAGTGACTGTAATGGTCTTTTATTGTTCAAGGGTTTTCAATGTTTTAAGGGATGAATGAAGGTTTAATATCAAATTTTAAATCATCCTAATGATATATAACTCCAAAATTTCTCCATTTATTTACTCCAACCATATCTTCTCCAAGTAGTATACAATGCCTTAGTTTGAGACTATGGGAAGGTGGTTTGCATAAAAGTGGTTTGAAAGATCTTATTTTTCATTTTTCAAAGCTTTTTGATAGTATGACCTCCTAAATAACATATGAAACATTATTGAATAATAACCTCAGAGTTTAAAAAGTCAAAACATACCTTTAAAGGGTTTCTTACATTAAGATGCAGAAATACAAGTCCACCTAGCCCTATATATTTCTTTTGTACACAAAATGTAGTAATTGATTGAAATGATTCTCAACTAGAATAAATAAAGACATGAAACTAAGAAAAAAAATGAAAATCATAAAAAATTCAATGGATAATTGACCTCAAACTCAAAATAGGCAAGCCTAATGCCATTTTGAGTATAGGAATGTATAGTAACCTTGTAAATACACACAAGTGATCTAAAGTGATAGTTTTTCATTATTAAGTGTCAAAAAAAGAAGAACACACCCTCATGAAATAGGGTATGGACACTTTAGGTTTTTTATAAATTTTAAAATATTCCTAAGTAAAAATTCAAGGAACTTAAAATGTCAAAAGGTAGACCTAAAGGTCTGTAAACCTATATGTCTCCTTTTCATGAAAATATAATGAATATTGTCTTTCAAATGTGGTTTAAATGGTGAAATAAGAATTTAAACTATTTCAAACTTTGAGATAATATGTTACGTTAAATTTAAAGATAAAATGAGCTAGATACTCACCCTTGAGCTCTAACCTATCATACTTGATGCTTACAACCCTGTATTAGCAAAATGTAATGAAAAGAATGTGTACTCATGGAGATATGAGATCTTGATAAGTTGATAAGTTTTAATATAAGATAATAATATCTCAACATATTATCAAATTCCATTGATTTTCTTAGTGACTTTAGACGAGTCTTCAAACTTTGAATAGAACCAAGAACCTAAATGATCTCCTACATGTGTGCTTAAGGAATTCAAGCAGGCTGGTTTTATATTGAAAAGAGGACAAAGTACATTTAGTGGGATTGAAGATTAGATGAATTAAAAATATTTGAAAAAGTTATTTGAGTTAATAGAAACTCAAAACACAATAAAAACAAAGTGACCCAAATATGACTCATTTCAACCCCTGCATACATAGTCAGTGCAAACACACATGCTTGTATGTGCTAGATTGTATATAGATATATTTTTGAAGATTAATTGAGAAATAAAGGTTATAAATATGTTTAATTACTTAAAGGAAACCATAAATGATGTTATAGGTCCTAAAACAATGAGGAAATAGTCTAATATAGTCAACTAGAGTCTCTTGTATTTGTTAGCTTGAGAACCCTAGCTTGAATTGATGGTGGTATAGAGGGGAAATATGATAAGAGGATTATTTATATAGATAAATATGGAATATAAAAACCTTATAAGGTGTTTTTAAATAAAAACCAAACATCATTGCTTCTTATTCAAGCCCATCTCTATCTTGACCTTACAAAATTAGAATGTCTAGTTGAGGAGCTATTTTCTCCTACTTTGATTAGTATACATAAATTTCATGGGACCTTGGGACCTTAAGGAGAGTTAGGTGCCCTATTTAATTAAATTTTTTTCCATTAGGTAGACAGTTAAAGCCTTTATCTCTATGAATAATCCTTAAGGATTGAAATAGGTCTTGAGTTGCCTAGAGGACCAAATTTGACCTGATGAGAGAGATATGATATCTAATATATTCTAATTGATTATTTTGGCCTTTAAGTGACATAAATGTCCCTAATAAATACCATGGAAACCTAAATAACACAATTTGTGGTAAACTTAAAGGGTACATTGTATGGAATATGCCAAAGAAGCCCATTTGTAGTTCTATTTATGAGCATTCAAAGTGGTGTTCAGCATCAAATCAATTAGAGAGGATTGATAAGACCAAAAATATATATAATTATATCTCACACACCTCCATAGGTCTAATTAATAAATCTTATCACTTTTCAAGTAAATAGTTTAGGTCTATAAGATTAAATGCATTATTTTGCTAAATAAGGAGTTCTATTACAAACCTATAAGCCACTCTTGAAAGGTTTTCTTATAGAATGAGAGTTTACATAAGATTTTTTAGACACCAAAAAAATAAAAATTAATAATTATAACCTAAAAATTTCTTAAGAACCATTCTAAATACCTCTTAAGCATGTACAAGCACCTAAACTAGGGTTTTTAGCCATTTCATAGTTCATGCATCTATAGAGGGTTTCAAGAGATAAAAAATTTCATGAAGCATTATATTATCATGGATAAACTAAATCAAACAATTGTTATAATTTTCACATGTGTGGAAGTGATTTTGGGCTAAAATTAATTTTTTAGGTAAGGAGGCCTAATTGAGGAGAGAGAATAGCAAAAAATGACACTTTCATTAAGATTTTGGTCCTAAAATTTGTCATGAATCTATAAAGGGATAGTATGTCCTCAAATATATGTTCATTTTCCAAATATCCTTCATACATTCTTCTATAGAAGGAGGTTTGTATGATTTTAGAACTACAAGGAATTAGGCCTAGTGACAAATTTTGGTGTAAAATGAGATCTTGGGGGTAGTTTGAGGCTTATAAATGAGTCATATTAGGTATTATATTATGTGAATATTCATCTCATGGATAGGAATGGTATTTATAAGGAAAAAATCAAGTTTTGATCCATTTGGGCTAGATCGGTCTAGTGAGCCAAAGAGGTTTCAAGACACCTAAGGAGCTATTTGATGATTTCCACTAAGATGTCAATTTAAAGAGCTCATAAGTAGTTGAAAGATATCAAGAGAAGATAAAAATATCAGTTCAAAATTATATAACCATTAATTAATCCACTTGTCATCCCACAAGCCAAGAGAAGGGGTAGTTTTGAAGAATAAAGTAAGGTGACAAGTAATGTTTCAAACTCCCACACCACTTAAAGGAGAAGATCATATGTAGGAGATCAACACTTATATTTGTAGAGATAATAGAAATGTTTCAAATTACTTACTTGTTTTAAATATCTTTTGGATACTTTACATCTCTATTTCCTATGCCCTTCTTCCTTCTTCTCTCTCACTTTTCTATAATTTTAGCCTTGATAGGCTATGTTGGCATCATTCACCTAGGTATTGTGCATCCCTACTAATTCTTAAGAATTTTATCAATAAGAAACTTCTGATGTTACATCCTTATTTGAATGGTTTAAATGTGTGTGTTTGATTATTTGATCTTATTAAGTGATTAGGTTTGATTCAATGGTATGTTATCATTGTCTAGCATTCATGTTTAGTTTGAAATCCTTTTTTATAGGTATTTTAAAGTGTCTAAGTTAGGTTTAAATGTTAGGTGATTTGTCATTTCATTAGTGTCATTTCATAATCTCTTTATTATTCCTCTTATCCCAATCATTATTCACAACCTTCATGATAAATTTTGATGTAGAGAGGAAGATTTAGAGTAACATCTTGTTTAGGTTAGTCTCATGTTTGAAGTGCATTTGAAATTTCTTAGTAGTGGTCAAGTATATTTGGTGTATCACTTTCATTAGAGTAGGTTTCTTTCTCTTTTCCTAGAAAATGAGTAGAGTAATTTTTGAGCCTTTGTGAGCCTAAGTGATTCATCAAGGGGAGCTAAACCTTTAACCTAGAGATTCAATCTAAGTTTAGGCTACCCATAACTTAGGATTTTTCCATGTTATTCCAAATTTGGAAGTATTGAACTACTTTCAAAGGGTGAAAATTTGGTTGATAACAATTTTTTCATGTCTGGTTGTATTATCTTCCAAAGTAATGGAAGGGTTATTGGTTTTTTTCTTTTATATATCAACCTTTGGAGTCATTCAAAACATTAATGGTGAATCCATGCACAATCATCTAGTTCTAGTAGTCCATCTACTTGTGCAAAGTAAGTTATATCTTAAATAAAATGTCTTGATGGGGATTTTATGGCTAAGTTTGAAGTAGAGTTAAATTTAATACAATTTGGTGAAATATCTCAAGCCTATAGTACTCCTTATTAGCCTCACCATGAACCTTATCAATCATATAATGAACCTTACTAGTAGTATGATGGTTTATATTGGTCCTATATATTCCCTATCATCCCTCATATGTCCCCAATTATATAACTCAATAGTCTTATGAATATTATTACCATCCTTACTACCAATAACATCACTCTTATCCTCCTTATGAGATATATCATCCTTATGAACATCCTTGTCCTCAACCATGTTATCCTCCTTCCCATCTTCCACTATATTCCCAATTTTTTCAATATGGAATGGATGAGATGGTGAATAAGGTACTAGAATGTGTAATAATAATATGTGTAAATTTACAAAATAAGGAAGTGATTGGGATTGTTTCATATGTATATAATGATCCACTAGAGAAGAATGAGTTGTGTGATTTGTATTAGAGAAAATGGAAATTTAGGAAAGATATAAATTGAGTTTGATTAGATGTCTAATGAGCCCTCTTGTGTTATTTAAAACATTCTTATTCTCCATATCCTCATGAATACATTGACCATCCCCAAATAGAGCCTATAAGAGATCCAATTCAATCTCCAAGAGAACATACTAGTGTTAAAGTCCCAACTTGGAACCAAGTAGCGAAATCTTGGGAGAAATAGGATGAAGAGAGCCAAGATCAAATAATTGAATTCAAGGAAGAATGTGTGCCTATTCAGGCCACATTTCCCCTTCCTCAAGAACCTAAATCTTTTCCATCTTGGAGGTATATACAAGGAGTAATTCAAGACAAGAGGGATGCCCTAGTTGATAAGTTTGAAAATTAGTTTATAGTTGTTGAAGAGCCTCAATAAGGCTATGAGAAAGATGAAATGATTGTTGAGAAGAATGAGGCAATTATAGCCCAATTGAATGTACTCTTTCTTCAATAATTATTAAAAGAATGTTCCATTCCTAATATCCTAGGTTATAATAATCCTCATTTAATTCCTAAACCTATTCATGAGCCATCTACCATACCTCATACCTCATCTCAAACTCATGAACATATTTATCACCCTCCCACCATCTCCCTTGTTAAAGGGGAACCTATCATATGGGATATAAATGAAAAAGAAGTTATAATTGCAAGTTAGGTTCAAAGAGAGTGTAATGAGAATGATCCAAATATATATGATGAAGAATTCACCATTGGAACTCCACTTGGGGAAGAAAGTAAAAACTAATTTTACAGAGATGGAGTGAAAGAGGATCTTGAAGTAGAGGACATCTCAGCTAAACATGGTGAGGTCTTGAATGAATGTAACATGGATTAAAATGATCAAGAATGTGAGTGTGAGAAATGAGTAAAAAATAATAAAACTACTATAGTATAAGAATAAGTCTCTAAATATGTACTTTAGATTGTATCTCTTCAAAAAGAATGTCTAGAAAAGGATGAGAACATATGGCAATCCTATTTGCCCATGTTCAAATAATATGAAGGTTTTGAGAAGATAGATCATACTTACACTTCTAATTGGGAATACATTACATAATTGGGAACATGACCAATATGTTGATATGCTAAACCCAATTAGGGGATATCTTATCAAAACAACAATACTAGGGAGGGTTTAAAATCCTCTAGTCAAGCACAATCAAGTAATAACCCTAACTACAACCTATTTTTTCATATTCACTAAACTAATAAGTAAAGTAAAGTCTAAGCTAGTTCTTACCAAATCTTATGGTACAAATTGGGGGTAATAAACAACAAAAGTAAACATACATAAGAGACATATACTCACATCAATGTATACAAAATCCTAATATATAGAAGAGAAGTAAAAATGCATATCTATCTACTCTTAGAAAGGAGGAATAAAGTTAGGAATACTTACCTTTGAAGATGAACCAATTGAGCCTCAATCTCCCCCTTGGCCAAGGTGTTTCATACGAGGTTGTTGTGGTATTAAAGGATGACAAGGATATATCAACTCTAGGATACACAACCTATCAGTATATCCAAAAGTCTTCTCCAAAAGACAAGATGTGTATCTCCGAAGAAAGTATGAAACCCTAAGCTTACTCCTCAAGTAGAATGTTGGATAAGCATATGCACAATAGGTCTTATTTCTTCTTTTCTTCTCTAAATAATGGAAAAATGATCTTGTATATATTAGTGAGTTTAACCCTAATCCATTCCAAAAAATTAAGATGATAGGGTCATCCCAATGTACCCAGTACTATTATGGATAAAAATTCACTAGGTCATAAGTGAGGTTGGCCAAGAGCTGACCTAGACCCTAAATGAATTTTACCCACAAGAATACAAGGTTGACCTAGTCAACCTAGTACCGTAAATAGTTGAAAGGGGTATTAGGTGAGGAAAAGTGAGGTGAAAGGTCATAAAATATTGGAAGAGTGTACAATAGAGAATAAAAATCTTAATTCTATGGTTTTAAGGAGACAAGTGTGTATATAACAAGTGGTAAAAGGGACAACAATCCTACAAAGCACCAATGGTTTGCCCACCCCTTTCCCAGTGTACCCCTTAAGGCATGCACTAAGAGAGATTAAGACTCAAGGGGTTATTACAAGATAAAAATCAGCATTAAGTGATAAATTTTTTAAAATATTGTGTATACATATTCCCCACTCAAATTTAAACACGTGTCATGTAAGTGAAACACAAGATGGTGCTTTAGGAATATAACATGATGACATATAATGCAGATGCTAAGTAAAATGTAGTAAGGATAAAATAAGATAAATGAAAAGATAAAATTAAAAAACACATAACTTTACTTAAATTAATGTTTTAGATAAATAAGGAGACTCCAAGATATTTTAAAGGTGTCCAATGTGAAGAACATTAGGCAAACTTATAGAGATTAGTGTAAAAAATAACAAAAATGAAATTTTGGGAATATAGGGATATAGTAGTGGAAAATAATCTCTTTGATGTCACTATTCCAAAACTTTTTATGGTTTTAAAAATGAGTGAGTAGAAACAAAGATATGATATATATAAGGAATCTGATGGTAAATATTTGAAAGGTAAAGAATTATGAATAATAAGTTTAAATCGGATGAAAATAAAGTGATTTTTTATTATTTGACTTAATGGGAGAGAAAAATAGAGATATCAGAGACCCAAAAAATAAAAAATAGCTAATATGGTGAGGAGATGATTGTTGAGATGAGAGGGACACCTAATGGACATAGTGAGTGAAGCATAGTTAGTCAATAGAGAATTTCAAATTTATTTCTAGTATTTTATTGGAAATTAAGTGTTTTATTAAATTTTATCATTTAGATCATTTTTATGAACTTGAATGAACCCCAAATATTTGTTAAGGGTAGAAGGGGATAAAACTGGAAATGGGTTAAAATAAATTAGAATAATAACTACTAAATGCATTTATTACAAGCAAGGAAAAGAGTCAGTAATCTAAACCAACTAGGTTAACCTAGTCGACCTAGTAGGTTGAAAATCCTAATTCCATATTGCTAAATTAGTAGGTATGTGCTGACTTAGTTAATTTTGGAAAGGTGATAACTTAGTACAAATATGATGACTTAGTAGGTTAATCCACTCTACTAACTTAGTACTAAGGGGGAGATTAAAGGGTTGACTTAGTTTGTTAAGTCCACAGGGTCGACCTAGTACTATTTAGTCAACTTAGTATGTGACTAAGTGGTTGTTATAGTACTAAAATGAAAGAAATTGGATGAAATAGTATATATAAGGCCTAGGTTGATTGAGTGAGTATCAAAATGGCCATGTAGGATAAGAATGCATGAAATTGGTTGAAAATATATAGATTAAGGCAAAGTAGGTTTTTTTTTTATAAAAAATTAAAAATAATGTTTTTGATTATAAGTGACATGGAGGTTTAATACATATTTTTTAATTTGATGGTTGTAGGGGTGTCAATGATTATGTAAATTAGTAGACCCAACATGACTACCAGACCTATTATATAAACTGATAGTAGAAGACCAAGCTAGGTTAGTCACACTAGGCCTAAGAAGTATCATGGAGATGTGTTGAGTGTCATTGAGTGTAGATCTTGTAGTCATGTTCCTAGGATCTTGGGAGTGCTTGACTAATAATTTCATATGGTTGGTCTATTGGGATAACATTTAGGTGGGAATCACCCTATAGGATGTCCATTCTATAGTTAGAATTTTGATAAGAGGGATGCTAGTAATCATAAGGGTGCCAAACAGGTAGGAGGAAATATAAGCATTAGCCCAATGGGTGACATGATCAAATAGGATATATTTTAGGATAAGATTGAGTATTTTTGACATGTATATAGCTTAGATTATGGATATTTAAATGATATTAATAGGACTTATGATAGTATAGGTGCTATGTTATAAGTCACATGGTAAGGTACCACTATATGATCTGGGTTCTATCATCTAGGTTCACCTCATGAATGATATGTATGGGATGTTTTTTGACTAGTAGTTGATTTACAATTACATATAATTCTCTTGATCAAAATGATGAAAGAGAGTTACCATAGACCTACACCTTCCACTTCATTTAAATGTCAACCTAAAGATGTAGACTTGATAAGATGATGCCACTATATGTGCACACTCAATCTTCTAATTTGACCTTTTATTGATTGTAATCTAAGATGCTAAAGTCATGTAGTAAATGTAATGCTGGGATTAAACATGAACATAATACTATTAAATAAATGTTTACATGATTTGAATCTTCCATAAACAATTATATGCAAGAATGCAAATCATATAATTTAGAAATAAAACACACAATGCATAAAGAAACTAAATAACATATTTAAATGGATTGGATTGTTGCTTCAATAATTCTTAAGGTGGCCTTTCCTTCTTCTAACTCTAGCTTCAATCCTTCCTCTTAAAACACTAAATTGCATTCAAAAATGCTTGATCATATTAATGAAAATGCAGTAATGAATTGCTCTAGAAAATTACAATAACAACTACTTGACAAAATGTACTTATGATAATTCTGTAATCAATATCTACTACCTTATCAACATTGATATTACATATATATACAGTAGGGGATATTGTTTTATATAAAATAATTTATATTCCAATCTAAGAAACATTCAACTTTAGATAACCAAAATTGGCTTCTTCTATTAAAGTCACTTTTCATATAAATTCTACAATATTACTTTAGGGTAAACAAAGTTATTTCATTATTCAACCACATCCTTATTTTTCTCCATATAAGTTATAGTCATTTCTATGATTCAGTTGAACTGGGAATCAAATTTTTTTCATCCATGGCTTTGGTCATGCAATGATTACAGGATATGTCTACGTGATGAGATTCCTTTGTTGTAGGATGTTTTATTCTATATTCCTATTACTCCAAAACATATTTAAAACACATTATGTAAAAAACATCCTATAGTAGAAGATAACTATCATATACTTAATTCTAATACATAGTTCTAACTATTTAAAGAATATGGAAACATAATGTTATTAATAAGATTATGTCTATTCAAAGAAGGAAACTTTATGGGAAAGTACTCAAAATCATGGTAAATAAGAAGGATGAGTATGATGGATGAGGAAAATAACATGAAATTTTTGGGGCTCATCACACCCCAAAACTTAAGACCTTACTTGACCATGAGAAAAAAAGTTGTTCATTTCCATTTCATAAAGAGTTACAAAATCCATAGGGTCTATGGCACCACTGAAAAGGTGAGTGTAAAATTCATGGCTCTATTAAAAAAAATTCCAAATTCTAACCTACCTAGCTTCATCCAATGGGGATTTATCCTACCAATCTAAAATAAGATACCAAAATAGAGGGGGCTATAATTTAAGGCTCAACAATTGAGATCTCATTTCACCTACAACCAAAATATATCTTGTAATCCTATTAAATGTTATGTTTAAGTTAAAACATGAATATATATCTCTCTTTATTAGTTTGGGAGTGAGCTCATTCCATCATTCAATATAGTATTCTTTTACTGTAGGACCAACAAAATTTATCAATCCCAAGTAAAAATCTTGGGCTTCATCATAGTTATTAGCAAACCAAGTTCTAACTTCCTTCTTTAGCATGATATTATTTCATTCTTCAATATAACATTAGGTGCCATTGAATCTCTTTTGATAAGTAGTTAGATTTTATTTTTTTCCATATTTAGCTAAATTTCTTCCTCTTCTTTTCTCACTCAAAATATATGATGAAAAATCCTTTAGAAGTACATATCCAACATATAGGTTAGGGTTCCATTCTGTGTCACAAGGCCCACCATAGTTGTGAAGATATAACTCACATAATTATTCTTTTTCTTCCCATGATCTCTCTTTTTAGATTTGAAATAAGGAGAGAGGATCAATAAATTCATAATGCATGTCAAAGTAAATTCTCATAAATTTAAACTTATGCCATTTCTCTTCAAGATAAACTAAATATACTATTATAAGAGGCTTGCAGTCAATGAGATCTTGAGTAAGACAAGCCATATATTCAATTTTATACTGATGTTTGGAGATTCTTTCTTCCTTAAACCTAACCTCTTCTTTCAATTTCTTGTTCTCTCTTGTTAATGCCTTAAGAGTTTTAAACTGAATATCTATCCAACTCATTAATTTAGAAGATATTGCTAATGAGGAATTATACCTGGCATCTTGGGAAGTTGTAGGTTTTTCCTATTGCTTTTCCTCTAAAAAATGTTCTAAACCATTAAATTTAGTATGGTCTTCATTAGAGGGCTATAGCTAAAAAGTTATTGCAGCAAGTGCATCCAACCCTCCTCTAGATTGATCCTGTAGCTTATTTCTTAGTCATTCAATTTCCTGTAGGGCTTATTATAGAGTAGGTAATTCCACTTCTATGGTAGGTTGCTCTATTTTTTATACTTCCTCTTGAATTGGTTCTTCTTTCAATTCTTTGAGACTATGTTCTACTTGTTCTACATCTTTATTGTATTCTTGAGAATATTCTTCCTTGTTAGTTTCAAAACTAAATGCCTTTAGTGATTCATTATTGCTAGTAGTCTTTTTTTCTCCAAATTCCTCATTAATTTAAACAATAGAAGAATATTTCATTCTCATATATATTTTTAATCTATGGGATCTATGAGGAGTAGAGGTTACCTTAGCCTTTTTGGGAGAATGTGGAATTTCTTCCTCGGATTCCTTTGAATCAAGATGGAGAGTAAGTTTCTTCCTTTTTCTTTTGGAATCATTTCTCGTGGAAGCCCTTTATTCAATATTTGTCTTTAATAAGGGTTTTTATGTTGATATAGGAATATATTCTTATACAATTTATTGTATGGCTATAGGAAGGTCTCCTTTTATAGGTTCTTATGGAGTTATAGGAAGGTTTTCTTTTGTAGGTTCTTACGGAGCTATAGGAAGGTTTTCTTCTATAGGTTATTATGGAGCTATAGGAAGGGCTTCTTCTATCCTATGTTCTTCTACCTCAATTTCCTCTTTTATTTCATTTCCCTCTCTATCACTTTCTACATTTCTTGGTACTTGGAAAAAATCTTCCCAACTTATGTTGGGTCTGGTCCTTTGTAAACAGTGTTGAACAATCAACTAGATTAAACAATGATGGGAAAAAGCTTTGGAATTACCTCTTTAAAATGATTCTACCATTTTTTTGATCATGTTGAGCAAGAATTTAGGGAAATTTATCTATATACCATGTTATAAATGATTCATGAATTTGAAGTGAATGTCATGCAACATGGAATACCTCCCTTCACAAGTGAAATATCTACAAATTAAATCAACAAATTTGACCCATCTTCTCGGTAAAGATAATCATGTAGTTCCCTATTTTGAGGTTTCTAAGCTTTTATTTCCTATGATTAATTTTTGTCTCTCTTCCTCAGCATCAAATTTTTCTTGCCATGCTTCCCCTATTCATGGCAATCTTGTTACTCTACTAATAATGGTTTTTATTAGCTTTATTTCCATACCTCTTATTGTTGCTAGATTGTTATATAATGAGCCAATGAATTATTATATAATTCTTTGATCTAGATCTTATATCTTTTTAAAATATTATACCCATCCTATATTCTAGAAAAGGGCCAGGATGTTTGGGCTATTGGTTACAGGAGTAACATCAAGCAGTTCATGTTTAAGTAAGTCCCCTCACATATTGTGAGATAAAATTTGAGATATAGGTTTGTTTTATTATAGTAAGGGTTTTGTGAATCTGGGTGAAATGTTTACAAATTTGCTTTTAAATAAAAATAATCCATTTAAATTATGGGAAATCCCCCCAACTTAAACTATCTCTTATCTTTAAGGGATGAAGTTAACATGTGCAAACAGTTCATGGCAACAACAAGGGCTGGTAATAACAAAACATTAATGGTCATGTCAATCAGTGAAGGAGAAGATATGGTGAGTTGGCATGATAAGGAGAAGATATAATGGCATGTTAATAACATTAAGACCCATCATATGAATAATAATTAAAACTTATGACATTAAATAAATATAGAATGATTACCTTGGTACTTTTAGGAATACCTTTCATTAATGCATAATTGATGATTCAAAGTGACATACTGGCATGTGTCATCATTTGATTGGGAGAAAAATGCTTTATAAGAATGTAATTTTGGATGGAATGATAAGAATACATCCTACAGTAATAAATATTTCTTGTAGTAATAAAAATATCATGTAGCATAGAGGAAAGTGTATTTTTGCTCGAAGAGAATGAATCTACAAGCAAAAAAAGATGAAAACAAAAAGTTTTATTTATGTAGTGTCCTTTTTTTAGATTTTTTGGTCCCAAATCAATTGGAATTATAAGAATCTAGGAGGTAGGATATTATTTAGCCTAATCCAAGCCATTGGGAATGGCTTTTTCTTATCTACAGGAAGCTTTACTGCTCTTTGAAAATATTAGAGAAGGGTTGACAAAAATACAATTCAACTATAGGAAAAGGTTGGTTTGATTCATGAAGAAGATACAAAAGTTTTTCTTAAATAATTTATTAAGTGAGAGTTTCCTTAGAAAATGGTTTCTTATATAGCCTAAGCCTGTGACCATTAACAACTTTACAGCTTCATTGTCAAAAACTTGTTCAATCTCATAAGGCCCAAGCCTTCTGGACTACAAATTTTCTTTATGATCCTTATATTTAGAGTCAAAAAGGAGTTCCCAATCTCTAGGTTGGAAATTCTTAGTCTTGGTGTTCTTATCATGCCAACTCACATGTTGTTTTTGCATTATTTTAGTGTGATGAAGTGCTTCCTTTCTTAGTTTATCAAGTTCATTCAATTGCATGATCCTATCTTATTAAGCTTAGGAAAGATCCAAGCCCAAATTAAGTGTTATATTTAATGTTTTATGCTCAATATCAATGGGTGGAATAGTATTCTTGCCATAAACTAGTTCATATCAAGTGAAAATATTTATGCTTTTCCATGTGGTTCTATAAGCCCAAACTACTTCTAGAAGATGAGTTGACCAATATTTTCTATGTAGGCTGATAGTCTTAGTGAGGATATTTTCCAATTATTTATTTTTCACTTCCACCTAACCATTTTACTAAGGATGGTAAGGGGTAAATGTTTTGTGTTTGATTTCATATTCTTTTACCAAGGCATCTATGAGGTTTGATGTGAATTGTGGGCCTTAGTCTGTGACTATTTCTCTTGGTACTCCATTGCGGGTGAACATTTATTCATACAAGAAATCAACTACTTTATCATCTCAAGCATGGGTTAAGGCTTTGAATTTAGCCCATTTTTTGATATAATTAGTGCATACTAGTATATATTCCTTGTTATTGGATTTTGGATCAATGGGACGTAGAGAATCTAGTCCTCATTTGTTAAAGGGTTATAGAACCAGTTGTGGTTGTAATGGCATTTCATCAGAGAGAGTGGGTTTTCCCATATGTTGGAATTGATAAAATTAATAGGCATACATCATGGAATCCTTATAGAAATAAGACTAATAATTTTTGGTAGTAAGTACTTTCATAGTAGTCTATTTGGTAGTAAAATGACCCCCACAGGGTTCAACATGGTAGGCTCTAGGAATGCTGTACGCTTCATCTTCTCAGATACATCTTCTCATAACTAAATATAGTCCAATAATAAATAGATATCTTGAAATATAGGAATAATTTATACTCTTTTAGATCAAATGTTATTTTTCCCTAGGTGATAAATGTTATGGTAGTGATCCTACATCAAGATAGTTAGCAATATTTGTGAAATAAGGAGATTGAATTATTACTATAAATAAATGCTCATCAAGAAAAAGAATCATCAATAATAGAACTATTCTCATCATTTTCTAATCAAGTTATAAAATCTACTACTACATTATCCTTACCTGGTCTATCCATAATGGTAATATCAAATTCCTATAGCAAAATCAACCATCAAATTATCCTACTTATTACAACAGGTTTGTTCATTAAATACTTGATTATTACATGATATATGTGGATAAATACTTGGAAACCTATAATATAGTGTCAAAAAAATCTGATGGCATAGATGAAAACAATAAATTCCTTGTTTATTATAATTTATTTGAGTTTAACCCTTAAATATTATTTATAATTAAATAGATTGCATAACTCAAAGATTCATCTTTTTTGGCCAAGAAAAAATCCTAAAGTGGTGTTAGATGCATCTCTGTAGATGTGAAAAGGATTCTTCCAATCATACCCTCTCAAAATAGGATTTGTTATGATAAGGTCTTTGAATTTTTGAAAAGTAGTTTAAAAATAATTATTCTATGTAAATTTAACATCCTAGTAAATAATACAAAAAATGGGGTGGTAATTTTACTAAAATATTTGATGAATCATCTATAATAAACAACATGTCTTAAAATGTTTCTAACATCTTTATGATTATTTGGTGTGGGTAGATCATTAATGATACTTATCTTTATTGGGTCAACTTGAATTCTAACAAGGGATATGTGATGCCTTGACATAATCCATTCAGTCATAAACATATATCACTTTTCATTACTTAGAGATAATTGGTATCCCTGGTAGCATTGAAGAACTTTCTCTAGGTTGGTTAGCATTTATTTGAATGTTTTTCCATAGACAATGAAATCATCCATGTAGATTTCAACATAGTCATAGGAGAGATCAGAAAATATGCTTAAAACAACCATTTAAAAAGTAGATGGGGAATTTCAAAGACCAAATGGTAAGACAACATAGGTATAGGTTCCCTAAGGGCAAGTAAAAGTGGTTTTATCTTGGTCTTATAGAGCAATTTGTATCTGATTATAACTAATATATCCATATAGGAATAAAAATTACGTTTTCCCTACTAATGTATCCAACACTTGATCAATAAATGGAAGGGGAAAGTGATCCTTATTATTAATAGTATTCAACTCTCGGTAGTCAATGCAAATACATCATTTCCCCCCTTTTTTAGGGATAATGACTAGGTGATAAACCCACTGGCTATCTAAAATAGGATAAACAAATATTACATCCAAAAGTTTTTATAACATAGTCTTGATAATGTATTTAACTATAGGATTCATTCATCATTGGAGTTGGTGAATATGTTTGTATTCTTCTTTAATGTAAATGTGATACATGCATAAATAAAGGGGTATTCCTCTCATGTCATAGTAATCCTAAGAAAATGTTTTTGTGTGATTTATTAGTATTTCAAGTAACTAAATTTATTTTTGGGGTGTTAAGGAGATACTGATGTTGAGAGGTTTGTTTAGTAGAATGTCTACTTACTTTGTTAAAGAAAGCATAGTTTCTACGTTGGCATTTAAAGGAGCATAACTATATTGATGGGGAAGCAATTGATGGAATATCCAAATGTTTCTTTTAGTTTTATCAAGATCATTCTTAGGAAAAGTATTCTAAAGAGGACATGGTGTACATTTTAACATGTTTATGGCTACAAGATCCTATTGATAGATATTTTGTAGGATACCAGTAAGGATAGTGTCTTCTTCTTATGCCTATAGAGCTAGATTTTGATCAATTTTGTAGAGAGTTTTCAAGGAGATAGATTCCTCAAAGTCATCAATCCAAGCGGTTGGGCCATCATTTTGGGAAGGCTAGGATGATAGATAAAGAACTAATTTTTTGGGGTCATTTTTGTTAGAAATTAGAATTTTTCCTGACTTATAGCCAATAAAAGCATTAGTGGTGGCCAACTATGGGTGTCCAAGGATTAGAGGATAACCTCCCAAGTTGATCTTTGACTATAGGAAAAGAAAGTCTATTGTATATTTACTCGAGTCCATAGTGATAATGAGATCCTCAATAATCCCCTCAGGCTTAAATGTTGATCTATTAGCCATCTAGAAGATGATTGGTGTTGGATAGAGATTTCAAAGTTTTAGTTATTGCATGGTCTCCATGGTTGATTAATACATCCAAGTCAATTAAATTATTGGAGATGGGCTATCCATGAATTCTAACATTAAAAATAGGACTTCTAGGATTAGAATATTTTAGGGGAACTATATTTCCCAACATAATATCCATTAGTTGGCTAATGACTTAGACTATTTTAGGATCCTTCTTATTTCTTCCTATTTTTTTCAAACATAGCTCTCTAATAGCCTTATTATATATAGGAACATCCTTTATTAATTTAAAGAGTGAGATTTGTATTCACACATTCTTGAGTTGTCTTAAGATATCAAATTTGGGATTTGGTTCAAGATGTGATATGTTCAATCTATTTGAAAAGTGAGGATTGTCATATTCTTTTTTATTTTTAGATGGAGTTGGCTTATAAATGGCCATGGGTGGCTATGGATTAGTATGGAGTGGGGATATTTCAATGTTTTTTATGATTATGGGTGAGGTGGTTTGTGGAAGAACATGTCCTAAGAGAAGTTGGACCTGATTAATATCAAAGGTGTATGTTAGATATCACATTATTTCAATGGATTATGGTGGTTGAACCAACTTATTCATAGGATTAGGGATGGGTTAGGTGGGTAATTGAGAGGGTTTAACAAGTTTTTGAGTATTTGGCATTAAGTCTTATTGTTATTATGGTGTTTGAATTTTCTAGAGAAAGCCTTGATTACCTCTCTATTATTGTTTCCATGGATTAGAGGAAAAGAACCATTGTTGGTTTTGAAATTACCCAGGTTGAGGTTGTTGTCAATTATGTTTCATCCATAACTGATTATGGGGTACCTTCCAATTTATTGGGAACTAATTTTCATTGGGTATATTCATCTGGGAACCATATTGAGGATTATTTGAGAATTGAGAATTTAAAAATAGAGTTTGGTGGCATACCTGATATTTTTACCCATGGATTTCATTGAGCCATGAAAAACACTTGATTCTCATCTTCTCCTATGGCATGTAGATCCACTATTTTAGGATTCTCCTTAGTTATGATAGATACCTAAGCTTTCATAGAATGCCATGTGTAATCCACCTTATTATTTCTATATTTTGGGCAATAGGTGGATAAGGTTTTCTTAGTTTCTTCTTGCTTCCTCTATGTATGTAATATATCAAGCTAAGTAGATAGGTGGTTAATAATGTCTTGCTTCATGTCCTGGAGTAGGTTTCTAACTTCACCTTTAGATAGTTCTATTATAGATGTTCAAAGAAAGGTTATAAACCTACTTTTGTTCATGGTTGATATAGAGTAGTTTGTACATAAAACTGTTAGTTCATTAAAGGACAGTGTAGAATCATCAACACTAGACATTAGATTAAGTGCCTCTAGATAATCATCTCTAATCCCTTTTAGGAATATTAGCTTGATCAATTATTTCTCCATTATAGTCTATTTGGATTTTCTCTAGATAGAAAAAAATCTTTCCATATATTCTTCTAATGACTCATCATCAGCTTGTGTCATTCATAATATGTCATCTCTCCTATAGTTCTTACCCCTATAATAGTAAAGGTATTTCATTATAAATATCTCCTTCATTTCTTCCTAAGTAAAAATGGCATCTTTTCTAAGTATCATAAATCATATAATTAATGCATATTTGAGTGTTGCTATAAAAAAATTGAGTTTTTGAGCATCTTGATTATAATCATAACTGTGACCTAATATGTTGAACTCAAAACGAAATGTGTCTAGATCCTTAAATGCTTTTCCCCTAAAGGTAGAGAGGGTATAGTTAAGAATATTCTTTATCGGTGAATTTTTGTCAAGAGTAAGGATAAGAAATTTGAAATTAGTAAACTCATTGTTAGTTTTTTCTTCTTGGGGATCCTCCATGAATACTCTTTGTGTTGGTAGACTAGAAGTTATTTCTACCCACCACTCAGAATTTTTATCAATTCTTTTATTTCCTAGGGTGTAGAATATGGAGACTTTATATTTTTTATTAGGAATGTATGAATTATTATACAATGGGGATTTTGTGGAGGTTTTAGAAGATTCAAATTGTGTCTCAGGAAATAGTCTTTCTATATTATAAGATTCTATTGGCGTAGTGTTTCTTCTAGGAGGAAGAATAACCTTGAATGCCTCCTTAGCAAGAAATTTGGGCAATGAAGGGAACTGAATTTCATATTCTTGAGTATGAGGTGATAATATGGTAACTATAAATGGTGGTACATGTGAATCTCTTCTAGGGGTATGAACCTCTTTAAAGTATAGAAATTGTGCTACCAATCCAACCAAAAATTATTTCTTCTCTACCTCTTTTATTGACAATTATGAGTGATCTTCAAGAATTCCTTCATATTCTTTAGCTCTTGAAGGATGAATTTTTTATCTTGTAGTAATTATTGATGATTCAAGAAAATATTTTCCTATATAGTCCCCTTCACTTTGAATGTACGACAACCACTTTTTCTTCTTCTTTTTTAAGCTTTTTGCCCACCCTGCTTGCATAGGGTTAGTAATATGGGGTTTTTTGAAAATTTACACTATATTACTTGTAAAAAGGTAAATTTTAACTATGAAAGAAATAAATATTTAATATAAAGAATATAAAGTTGGGAAATAAAAATAATAAACATCCAAAAATAATCACTATCAAGATTGAAGATTATAAGTCTCTGACACCCTTCCTTGATAATGATGCAAAAAATGACTAGCAATTGATTCACAATTAGATATACTTATCTAGATCAAAATGATCAAGGAGAGTTACCATTTACCTACACCTTTCACTTCAATTAAATGTCAACTCGAGGATGTAGACATGATAAGATGACATCACTATATGTGCACACTCAATCTTCTAATTTGACCTTTTATTGATTGTAATATAAGATGCTAAATTCATGCAGTAAATGTAATGATGGAATTAAATATGAATATAATACTATGAAATAAATTTTTGCATGATTGGAATCCTCTTTAAACAATTTTATGCAAGAATGTACATCACATAATTCAGAAATAAAACACACAATGTATAAATAAACTAAATAACATGCTTAGCTATTTAAATGGGTAGGATTGTTGATGTAAGACCTCTGAAGGGGGACCTTTCTCCTTTCAAATATAGATTCAATCTATATTCTTAAAACACTAGATTATATTTAGAAATGCTTGTTCATATTAATCAAAATGCAGTAATGAATTACTATAGGAAAAAACAATAATAGTTGCTTAAAAAAATGTACTTCTAATAATTCTCTAATCAATATCTACTACCTTATAAACCCTATTGTTACATATATAGCAAGGTAGATTTTTTTATACAAAACAATATATATTATAATCTAATAAACATTCAACTTAAGATAACCAAAATTGTCTTTTTCTACTAAAGTCACTTTTCATGTGAATTTTGCATTATTGATTTAGGACAAACAAAGTTATTTCATTCTTCAACCACGTCCTTATTGTGATCCATGGAGGTTATATTCATTTCTATGAGTCGATTAAACTAGGAATCAAAATCTATTCATCTGTAGCTTTGGTCATGTAGTGGTTGCAATATATGTCCACATGATGAGATTTATTTGTAGTAGCATGTTTTATGTTATATACCTATTATTCTAAAACATCTTTAAAACACATTATAGAAAAAGCATCATGTAGTAGAAGATAACTATCATATACTTAACTCCAATAAATAGTTATAAATATTCAAAGAGTATGGAAACATAATAGTATTTATAAGATTATGGCTATTCGAGGAAGGAAACTTTATGTGAAAGTAATCAAAATTATGGTAAATAAGAAGGATGAGTTTGATAGACGAGAGTAAGAAAATGAAATTTTTGGGGCTCAAAATTATATATAAGGAATAATACCATGGGGTTAGTGATTTTATTGGGTGTTTGGATATATAATAGCTCCTTGATGTATCAAACATCTAGGTTGCCCCATGTGGTTGATGATCAATTACCTTGAGTGTAGAAATGGAGGTAGGATTAGGTGGTATAGGACATGCCCCATGTTCTAGTGTTATAGATGATCACACGAGTATATATTATGTGGCATACATAGCGTTATATCATGATAGTATGGTTGAGTTGGATGATGGTGGCCTATAGTTGACACAATTACAAATTATAGACCACTACACCTAGTGAATATAGTTTCATCTAATGTTATGCATACCAGGATAGTTTGGAATCCCTCACCTAGTGGTTTCAATAGTGGTGCTTATATTTTAGGGTAGACATGTGAGATATCCAAGGGGGAGAGGAGGAGTGGGACCACCAATTACGAGACCAAACTTAGACTACAACATGAGAGATCAAAGATAAGTCAAGCATGATAACCAAAAGCTATAAAAGAGATGGATGTAGATGAAAGAGAGCTAGAGGTACCTATTGTCACTTGGATTTTCAATATTTGAGGATATGGAAAATATATCCTCATCCAAGTGGCACAATGGAATCACCTCTATGATTGTGGGTATCCTAAGGGATGAGGTGAATCTCTAGATAGGGTTAGCTCCCTTGATGTACCACTTTGGATTACAACTATTATTAAACATGGGGGGTGAAAAATGATAAGGATAAATAAAATAAAACTAATATAAGGGAGGTGATATACAAAATAATATGATTTCATCTAACCATATTCATATTACACTTGAAATCAAAGGACAAACTAAACCTACACTTCTCCAATATTCATCTTCTCACATCAATATTACATTGTGAGGTTATGGATGAATGTGAAAAGTTAGGAGGATTATAAAAGAGACATATGAGGGAAATAATTAAAATAAAAACTCACTCAATCCTTTGAATATCCTCAAACACTTCACATTCCTTGCAAGAATAAGATTTCCAACTACAAATAAAATGAGGGAAGGACAAAACATGTTAAGGAATCCATAGTCTTCACTTATGAAAAATCAAACATTGTAAATGAACACACTAATAATAGTCATTTAGGAGGATAAAATTAATTTTATTATTGATCAAAAGGTATACATTTTAGTATGAATTCTCCATACTTATGTGGAACATAGAATACAATGGCCAAAATGGCTAGTTCTTATAGAACTTAAGAAAGAAAAAAGAAGATAGAAGTAAAAGGGTCATAAGGACACATTTTAAGATAATAAAATTTGTTAATTTTGCATTTAAATAGGATATTGGATGAACAATGCAATGTATGTAAACCCAATTTTAATTCAAGTCATGAAACTTGTGAAATGTGGCATAAAATTCCTTAGTTTGGCTCAAAAAAATTACCTGCATGATTAGCCTTGTTTGAATGTCCCATAAATAATTATGAATAATTAAAATTATTGTAATTGAAGGGGAGGATCTTATACATGACTCTTCATGCATTTGTTGCATGCCTAGTGCTCTAGAATCAATTGGAGAGGAGAAATCATCATCTATTGTCTCGAAAACACTCCTTTCATTCACCCTACACACTTGGCTTCCAAAAATAGATTATTTTATAATGAAAATATATAAAATTTATTTAATTACATGTTTTAATTCACTATATGGCCTTAGAAGTATTAGGGACACCTTAAAAATCCATCCGCTTAAAGTTTTCACACTTCTCCCTAGCTTATCTATTAGGCCAGTTTTGAATGGCTAAGTTTAAACACCTATTTTTTGGCACATGGGAGTAATTTAAAGGAATTAGAGTTATATTTGGAGTTATATTAATTATTTATATTTCCATACATTTTATTTTAATCTCTAAAAACCTCTTATAACCTATAAAACACAAAAAATAGTGAGAAAAACTATGTTTTTACCCCCGTCCATACAAGTCCATATAGAAAAAAGCATGTGAGGGAGCCTTATGGAGTAAATATTAAACATAAAACAATTTTTATAGGAAAAATATAATATTTGGATATATATAAACTTCATTTCCTCCATCAGGTCACTATCAAGGGTTTACAAGGGTTTTAGAGTAGTTTTGACCCTTAAGCTTTGTTTCTGAAAGTTGGATGTCCAAGTTGCCAAAAAAATTCAATAGTTTTATGTTAAATGACCTTAATAACTTCCCTAAATTCCTTTGGATCCCATGGAGATCCCCTAATAATATATGAGTAATCAAACTTGCCTTATCAATCTTATTTTCACCTTTTATGCATACTTGAGAGAGTTTTGGACATAAATATGGATTCTTGATGATTTATTTGACCTAAAAAGGATTTAAAACATATTTATTGATCCTAAAATAAATATTAAATAGGTTATATATGTTATTTAGGCCTAAAATTGAAAATGACCTCACACTTGGTCACTAGGCCTAATCTTGCCTTTTAGGACCTACCTACAATTTTGGAGAATTAAAGCTCTCTATCTAGTTTATATCCTCTTTGAAAATATTTTCAATCCTATTTGGATATCTCTAAACTTTACAAATCCTATTGAAGGCTTTACTCAACTCCCATCTCATCTTATTATACCTTACTAACTAAAACCTACCAATCTTGTACAAGGGGAAGTACCCCTTATTTGAGACAAAACATGGGGTAATTCCCCTATTTTAATAAAAAAATAAACACATGAATTTATTTATTAAATTTTAAAATATTACCTAAAAAAATATTTATCTCATGATCATGTTATTTGACCTCTCAATTTGAAAAATTCTAAGACTTTACTTTTCATAGGCAGATTATATAGGGTTTCCCTCATGTGGACTATGTTTAGTTCCTAGAAGTGACTTTGTTTTTACATTTAATAAAATATGAGGTTTTTTTTAGGTTTATATAATTATTATAAAATTTATTTTACCCATTAATGTCTCCCCAACCTCTCACACACTCATCCACCTTAATTGGCATGGAATGAGTATGACTCTTGCCTGACTATATTTTATACTTAAGGAGGTGCATGCAGGTTGTTCCAACTTGTTATAATCATTAGGAATGATGTTATAAGGTATAATTATACCTTAAAAGATAATTTTTAAAACATTTATTTTTTTCTCGCTGTTTGGTGTAGACTGTGACTTTCTCTCTAGAACACTGCCTATAGGTGTTGGTGCTTGGTTTAGGTTTGGAAAGGTTATTTTAAACATAAATTTCAGTCCTTTTGAACCAAATTATACCTTATTAAATACATTTGTTTCATATTCATGCTAAAACCTCATCAAATCTCCAATTTTGTCCTCTACCCCTCATAATCAACTATAGTTGATTGTGTGGGGTCTTGTGGATGCACTTTACTTTGGAGAGGACTTCACACTATGATTGGGATAATTTGAAGAATTTAAAATATATTCCATGTGAAAATTATTAAATCTTTTACATGCCAAATAATTTTCATGAATGATGTTATAGAAGTGAGGACCTACTATAGGTGGATATTTCTATATAGAAGACACCTGTAGATGTCTATGAGGATTGAAATACTACATTGAAACCTTTTATCTATGATAATATTCTCATTTTTTCTCTTTTATTGAAAATACCAATCAAACTTCTAAACTTGTAGATGTTAATGGGGTATTTCAGTGCTTTTTAGAGTAGTTTTAAGGCCTTTAACTTCTACCTTCCCTTTACCTTATAAACTCTACCCTTGGCATAAGTCATCTCCAAGCTAGAGGAAATAGGTTTAAATTATCTATATTTCCTAAAACAAATTTAAAACATGTTTTATGATATTCATAAGAAACCCTCTGACCTCTATTTGGCTATTTTAGGGATCAAGGGCTTGAATATATTCATTTCATCTTTGGGGCTAACAATTCCCTCTTTCCATCTACTTAAAATTTCAAACATGTATTATATGGTATTATTTACACCTTAATATTCCAAGATGAGTTTAATTTCATGCTCTAAATCCTCATTCTATGCTTCAGTCCCCTATGTGGGTCACCTATAACTGACTATTTACACATGTAGGTAGTGAATGTAAACCTTGGACAATGTTATTAACATGGGTGATTATGGTATCTTCTAGGTATTAATAAAGTTATAAAATGAAGTATTATAAAATTCAAATGCCTAAAACTAGTTCTAAAACATGGTCCCACGTGCTTACTCATAAATGGCACCTATAGGTGCACTTGTAATGTTGCAAATTTGATAGTGAAAGGAAAACAATGGGTATGTGCATGTTTTATGAATTCAATTATGTTTGGGTTCTATTCAATGATGATAAATTGAAAAAAAAAAAATGCCTAAGAAGAGTTTTCAAACCTCATTTTTATTATTTAACCCTTTGTAACCACTTAACTGACTGGTATGATAGTCATATGGTAGATTGATTGTATGTATGATATGTGATGGTAAAACATGGAGATGCTTTGGATAATTAGGTTTAAAGGTGATATTAAATATGAGGACCTTGAAAACATGTAAATAATACTAACATAACCCCTTAAAAATTACTAACAAATCATGAGACTCTAAAAATGGTACAAGATGTCTATTATTCTTAAAAGAAGATAATTTACAAAAATAAGGTTATTATCTCATAAAAACACATTATAACATGAAAAAAATCATGTGACATATGAGGGTACATATTAAAAATTATTTGTAACCAATATTTGCAAGTGGATTGTATAGAATCCTCCAAACTAAGGAAAAACCCATAGGGTACATAGATTAGCAGGCATATTTGCATAGCCAACTTGTTATCAATGGTTCATAAAGATCAGGACACCATTACTCTTAAAAAAACATCAAAATTAATCTAAATTAGTTAATAATATTTCCCCAAGAGCATTTTTCTTGAAATCTCTTTAGCTATTTGTACCAAGTAACAACTTGCAAGTCACTTTTGCTTCCCAAGAAGGGTGATAATAGAGATGAATGGTTTTGAGAAATAAATGACACTTAAAATTCAATTAAATCATGAATATTAGTTTTTGGAATATTAATATTCACATTTAAACCTTTTCCAAGTAGAACACTTCACAAAGAGGCTGTATGAATGCCATTTTATTCCTTTTCTTTAAGAAAACTAACTTTTCTTTTGCATGAACTACCATATTTCATTTTTTTAGTTAATTAATAATTATATAGACACATGGTGCACTAAATCATGCTTTTAAACATTCAAATTTCCCAATAAACCTATAAAACTCATTAAATGTACCCTTTTTGACCCCTAAAATGACACAAAATGATAAATAGACATAAAAACTAATTAACCAAAGCCAATATAACACCATTTGATATTAATTAACATGTAATAAACCTAATTACACTCATATTACACCCATTATCAACCTATAAAAAAACATTTTTACCTATAGGTGCCCCAATTTGACTAAAAGGTCAAATTTGCTCAATAAATGTGTGACTCATATGGGTAGTATGCCTACTATACTAACTAGACCATTAGCCTTATCAGTCAATTAGGTTTATGATTCATCTAAATTTGAGACAAAAAAGAATAAATTTTGACCATTAACCATTGACCAAGACAAGAAAACTAAACTACATAAACCACATAAGCAAAGGACACACACCAAAGCAAACAAACAATAAGACACACAGACACACACATGTGCTCAAAGAACTTATGAGAAGAAAATAACAAGCTAATATGTAAAACTAAAAATGAGCATATATCCCTCCTAAATCAAAGGGTAAGTTTGAAGCGTCACCTTCTTCATTAGATGGAACATGGTGTAAAGCATGTTTCTCCTTGGATAGGATGTTTTGTGGATTAGACATATTCCTTGGCAATTTAATTACCATGATCTCAAGTATACCATCTTAAAAGAGGTTTTAAATGTTAAATTATTCCTATTACATCAAAACATATTCAACCTTTTCATTTGGATCATCCATTATAATCTCAAATGATGATTCAACAATGCATACCTTCTTGTCTTCCATAGTGCTCTCAACAAGATTAGGATTCTTCTCAGCTGCAAGATCTTCTAGCTCATGAAGGATCTTTACAAACTCTATCCAATCTTCATCACTATCTTCCATGGAAACCTCTTCCTTCACCTTGTCATACACTTGACCCTCAACCTAGCAAAGTTATTATATCTCTTGAAAGAGCTCTATTTGCATATGCCAATCATCCTTATCAACAACTTCTTGTATACTAGCATCTCTAGGTGACTTCATGACAACAGGGTCTTGATCAATAGAAATAGCATCCTCTTTATGTTTGGTTGAACACTCAATATCAAGATTAGACTCATCAACAAGATTTTCATTAGGTGTACAATATTTTGGAGAAGGATAAGCTTCACATAAACCATAAAATTCATTGTAAATGGCATTGAACTTCTACCATAAATCTTCTTATTCATGGATGCCATCCTCAAGAACTATTTCCTCTATCTTAGTCTCATGGAACTCTCATAGGACTACCACTACTTGAGTTATGACATGACTTTCATTCTTGATAGCATATTCCACTTCATGTTTGAGATGATCATCTACAATTTTTTGATCAATTATAGAGTCTTCTTTAAGGTTTGTAAGATCATCTCTTTCTCCTTCATGGTAATGCCTAGACTAGGCGTCTTGAAATCATGAGACCTAGCCCAATGAGGTTTCCAAATATGTAGGTTTTATTTAAGCAAGAGTTATCTTTATTTATCATCTAGATGATCCTCCTTAGGTTCCCATACCATAGGTCCATCAAGGAAAAGAGTGATAGGGTGAGTACAATATGATCTAGTTGGTGGAGGTGGCACATAGAACTTAAAATCAGCTTGAGGGTGAAGTGTTGGGGATTCTTCATGGACACCCATTCCTTCAAATATAGAGAAAATAGTTAGTGGATTTTATTTTATTTTACCAAGGGAAGTCCCTATGGTGATTTGTTCCTCATAATCACTCATAAGAGCCTCTTCGTTAGCCATGAATTGAAGTTTTTCTTCTTTACTTGCTTCTCTCTAGATAGGTTCATCTTTGAGAAGGAAAGGTTGATGGATGGGCTCATGGATTTTAGGTGAAGGAGATGGAATATGAGATGTAGTGGAAGATGAAGGAGTTTGATATGGAGTATGGGATGAAATAAAAGTATTATGAATGGGTTTGGAAAAAAGGAAATCACTAGTGAGCTCATATGGAAATAAATTTTTGGGTTGATTAGGAGGAGTAACATCTACATGAGTAGGAGCTACATATTTCCAATGGTACTTTTCTGTACAATCCATGAAAACATTTGGTTTAATATGAAAAGACTCATAAGAATTCTCTAGAAGCTAATAGATATGTGTCTCTTGATGGGCTCCTTGGTAGCTATTCTCATAGGGTTATCCAACAACATGGTCTCCATATGAAGAAGAAAATGAAGGACTATAGGACTGCCATGGCTCATAGGACTATTGAGGGATAAAATATGGTTCATAACAAGGTTGATTATAGGATTGATACACTTCATGACAAGGCTGATTATAGTCACACCAAGGCTCATTAAGGACTTGTTCATATTGATGGGGAATGACACAAGATTGGAAGGTTTTACCAACTTGTAGAGAATAAAACTCAAAACCAAAGTCAGCCATGAAACTTCATTGAAAGAAATAATACAAAGAGAAAGTTTACAAACAATATTTAAAGGATAACTTGGGTTTCTTGATCAGATAATAAAACTTTGCAATCACCATTGATGCTTAGATAGATGCCTCTAAAGGCTGATGTGTTGAAGGAAAACACCAAAAATCAGCTAAATATTAGAACAAGAGTCTCATCAGGCATGTCAAAAACTATTTTCACTTATATTTTCACCCTTTGAGGAGATGGTAAATCTCTCCTCATCCAAGTGGCACAATGGAATCACCTCTAGGCTTGTGATCAGCCTAAGGGATGAGGTGAATCTCTAGATAGGGCTAGCTTTCTTGATGTACCAATTTGGATTGCAACTACTACTAAAATTGGGGGGTAAAAAGGGAAAAGGATAACTGAAAAAAAACTAATCTAATGGAGGTTATACACCGAATAACATGATTCCATCCAACCATATTCATATTACACTTGAAATCATAGGATAAACTAAACCTACACTTCTCCAATCTTCATCTTCTCACATCAATATTACATTATGAGGTTATGTATGAATGTGAAAAGTTAGGAAGACTATACAAGAGACATATTAGGGCACTAATGAAAATAATAACTCACTCAATCCTTGATATCTCCTAAAACAACTTCACATGCCTTGAAAGAAGAAGCTTTCCAACTATAAATAGAATGAAATAATGACAAAATGTGCTAAGAATCCATAGTCTTCACTAATTCAAAATATAAACATTCCAAATGAACACACTAAGAACATTAATGGAAGAGGAGTAAAAATTAATTTTATTACTGATCAAAATTTATTCATTTGAGTAGGGTTTTGTCATACTTAAGTAGAGCATAGAATACAATGGCAAAAATTGGCTAGTTATTATAGAACTTGAGAGAGAGAGATGAGAGAGAGAGAGAGAGAGAGAGAGAGAGAGAGGAGAGAGAGAGAGAGAGAGAGAGAGAGAGAGAGAGAGAGAGAGAGAGAGAGAGAGAGAGAGAGAGAGAGAGAGAGAGAGAGAGAGAGAGAGAGAAGTCCAAGGGTCATAAGGAAACTTATCAAGATGATAAATAATTTAATTATACATGGAAATAATATATTTGTATGAACCATGAGAGGTTTACAATCCAAGTGTCAATTCAAGTCATGAAACTTGTGAAAAGGTGGCATAAAAATTTCTCATTTTGGTTTAAAAAAACTGCCTGCATGATTGGCCTTGTTTGAACATCCCATTAGCTAATTAGGAATAGGTAAAATAATATTAATTTAAGTTTATGATATTATAAATTAATTTATATGCATTTTTTTCATGACACTCCTATATAATCAACTATAAAGGACCATCATCATCTACTATCTAGAAAACACTCCTTTCATGCACCCTACACACTTAACTTCCAAAACAAGATTAGTTGCTCATGAAAATACATAAAAGGTAATTAATGACATGTTTAAATTCCATCCATAGAATTATAATCATTAGGTACACCTTAAAAAAACCATTCAATTTAATTTTTCACACTTCTCCCTAGCTTGTCCATTAATCTAGTTTTTGACAAGCTGAGTTGAAAACACCTAGTTTGGGCACTTAGGAGTTGTTTAAAGGAATTAGAGTTAATATGTGGAGTTATCATAAGTATAAATATTTCCATAAATGTTATTTTAATATATTTAAACCTATATAAACCTAAAAACACACAAATCCATTATTAAAACCATGTGAGGGAGCATGAGGGAGTACTCTTAAACAAACAACCATTTTTATAGGCAAACTATGCCATTTTGGATAGCTATCCAAATTCATTTCCTCCATCGGGTCACTATCAACAGTTTACAAGGGTTTTAGAGAAAAATTTTTCCCTTAATATTTTTTTATGAAAGATATAAATCTAAGTTTCCAACCAATTTCACTAGTTTGATGTTCAAGGACCTCACTTACTTCCCCAAACTCCTTTGGATCCCATGTAGATCCCCCAAGAAGAAATGAGTAATCAAACTTGCCTTATCGAGTTTTCTTTCACTTTTTATAAATTATTGAGAGATATTTGGGATTAAAAATGGATTATTTATTTTATTTATTTGACCTCCAAATGCTTGAACACATCTTTGGTGATCCTAAAATCATGATTTAATAGGTTTGAGAGGTTATTTAGGCCTAAAAGTGAAAATGACCTCACACTTGGTCACTAGGCCTAATCTTACCTTATATGACCTATCTAAAAACTTTTAAGACTTAGAGAATGCTATATATTTTTCTCTTCCTATTTAAAAAGTGTATGTCCCTCAACTTTCCAAATCCTCTTGAAGGCTTTACTTAATTCCCAGCTCATCATATTATACCATTACTAACTAAAACCTGCCAATCTTGTACAAGGGGAAGTACCCCCCCTATCTAAGACTAAATAGGGGTTAATTCCCATATTTTATAACAAAAAACACATTAATTGAATTATTAAAGTTTTAAATATGACCTGCACAAATGTTAAACTCCTGATCATGTGATTTAACCTCTTGATTTGGCCAAATCTCTGAGACTACACTCTTCATAAGCAGACTGTGTAGGGTTTTCCCTCATGTGGACTATGTTTAGTGCCTAGAAATACCTTTATTATTACCTTTAATAAAATATGAGGGTGTTTTTAGGTTGGTATAATTATGTTTAAAGTTATTTTACAACTTAATTTTTCTCTAACCTCTCACACACTCATCCACTTTAATTGGCATGGATTGAGTATGACTCTTACCTAGCTATATTTTCTACTTAAGGAGGTGCTTGTAGGTTGTTACAAATTGTTATAAGAATTATAAATGATGTTTTAAGGTATCATTATACATTAAAATATAATTTTTTATATTATTGGATTATTTTGGCTTATATTCATGTTATTTGCACATCAAAACATTACTTCTCTGCTCACAATTTGGTGTAGACTGTGACTTACTCTCTAGAACACTACCTATAGGTGTTGGTGATTATTTTAGGTTTGGAAAGGTGATTGAAAACATATATTTAATTAATATTGAGATAAATTATACTTGATTAAATACATTTGTTTTTTCTTCATGAAAAACCTCATCAAAGCTCCAATTATGTCCTCTGCCCCTCACAGTCAACTACAGTTGACTATGTGGGGTCTTGTGGATGCACTTTACTTTGGAGAGGACTTCACACTACCATTGGGATCCCTTGAAGAATTTAAAACATATTCCATTTTTAAAATTATGATATCCATTTCATTACAAATACTTATCATGAATGATGCTATAGAAGTTAGGGGCTTTCTATAGGTGGATATTTTCATATAGAGGACATCTATAGGTGTCTATGAGGATTGAAATGCTACATTTCAAGATCATGCTGGTGATCTTCATACTATTGGTATATCATTAAAATAATTTAAACCTTATAGATATTATAATATTCTCATTTTTACCTTATTTTATTTTAAATACCATTTAAATTGTCAAATTTGTAGATGTTAATGGGGTATTTTAGTGCTTTTTAGAGAAATTTTAAGGCCTTCAACTTCCACCTTCCCTTTAACTTCTAAACTCCACCCCTAACACAAGTCATCTCCATGATAGATTAAATGGGTTATATTATTTATATTTATTTAAACATATTTAAATCATGATTTAATATATTCATAAGAAACCCTTAACCTCTGTTTGACCATTTTAGGGATCAGGGGCCTGAATATATTCATTTCATCTTTATTGTTGACAATTCCCTCTTATCATCTACTTAGAATTTAAAAAATTTATTATATGGTATTACTAACACCTTAGGATTCCAATATTATTTTCATTTCATGCTCTAAAACCCCATTTTATGCTTCAATCCCCTATTTGGGTCACATATAGGTGACTATTTACACATGTAGGTTGTGAATCTAAACCTTGGACAATGTTATTAACATGGGTGATTATGATATATTATAGGTATCAATAAAGTTATAAAAATAAGTATTATAAACTTAAAATACCTAAAAATAGTTCTAAAACTTTTTCCCATGTGCTTACTCATAAATGGCACATGTAGGTACACTTGTAATGTTGTAGACCTAATAGTGAAAGGAAAACAATGGGTATGTGCATGCTTTATGAGTTCAATGATGTTTGGGTTATCTTAAATGATTATAAAATGAAATTAAAATATTTTTTAATGCATTATAAAATTATTAAAACATCATTTTCAATATTGAACCCTTTGTAATCACTTAACTGACTGGTATGACAGTCATATGGTAGATTGATTATATGTATGATATGTGATGGCAAAACATGGAGATGCTTTGTATAATGAGGTTTAAAAGTGAAAGAAACAAATATGAAATTAAAAAAATGTAAATAACACTTTAAAAACCCACTAGAACTATTAACAAAGCATGAAACTCTGAAAATGGTGCAAGATGCCTATCATTCTCAAAAAAAGCTAGTCTATAAAATTAAGGTTATTATCTCATCAAAACACTTTATAACAAGAAAAAAATCATGGTATTTACTATGGGACATATTAAAAATCATCTATAACCAATATTATCAATTTTATTGTATTAAATCCTCCAAACCAAGGCAAAACCCATAGGGTGCACAGATTACTAGGCAGATTTTCACAGTCAACTTGTTGGTAATGGTTCATAAATCTCAAGGAACCATTACTCTTTAAAAAAAATTAAAATTAATATAAATGAGTTTATAATATGTCTGTAAGGGCATTTTTCTTGAAACCTCCTGAGTTGTTTGTACCAGGCAAAAACCTACAAGTTACTTTTGTTTGCCAAGAAGGGTGAGAAGAGAGATGAATAGTTTTGAGAAAGAAATGACACTTAAAATTAAATTAAATCATGGATATGAGTGTGTGGAAGATTAAGAGTCATATTTAAACCTTTTATAAGTAGTACACTTCCTAAGGCAATCATACAAGTGTCATTTTCTTCCTTTTCTTTAATAAAACTAACTTTTCTTCTACATAACCTGCCATATTTAAATTTTTTTCAATTAATTAAGAATTATAGGAACACATGGGCCATGAAATAATTATTTTAAACCTTCAAATTTCTTATTAAACCTATAAAACTTATTAAATGCACCCTTTTTGACCCATAAAATGACCCAAGATGATAAATAAACATAAAAACTAATTGACCAAGGCTAATATAACATCATTTGA